>VWZS01007477.1:570863-582274 GCA_013397075.1 Rhabdornis inornatus | reverse complement strand
CAGCCACAAACACAGGGCTGCCAGGNGATGTGCTCCTGGTGCTCATCCAGCCACAAACACAGGGCTGCAAACCCTGGAGATGTGCTCCTGGTGCTCATCCAGCCACAAACACAGGGCTGCAGCCTGGAGATGTGCTGGTGCCCATCTTACACCTGTGCAAGCACAGGGAAATGAAGGGTTGCTGCAAGGAGTTTGCTTCAAGCCACCAGATTTGTCATTAGAAACTGGCTGTCAGAAAGAATAAAAGAAAGGCTGATGATGTGACTAAGCTTTAAACAAAGAAAAAGCAACAGGATCACAATGCCTGCTGAAAAGCAGTATGTGCACCAGCTGTAGGGAATAACTGGGGGGAGAAGTACAAGTTGTGTAGAGAAGGAAATTAATCAGAGAAGAAAATTAATGAAGAATGTCTCAAAAGCATTAACAATGGCCACTTTATTACAGGCTTATTCAAGAGAGGAAGAAACACCCAGGATTTGCCCAAAGTGAATATAGGGGTAAAAGAAATCACCATTTTTTCAAAAGAGTGAGAATCTGGGGGAGCTGAGGGAACATGATGTGTCTGACACAGCAGCCAGGCAATCAGTGATTCAAACACAGTCATACTTCAAAATAAACCAATGAACCAACACAGTTGTCAGCCTGCAGCAAAACCAGCCAAGGAAACTTCCTGGAGATGAGATCAGGGGTGCAGAGCAGTGTGAGACAAGTGCAAGGAGGGACCCATGGCACTGAGGGTGACTGAGCCATTTTCTGGGCCAGTGACACAAAGCACATCCTTTTCTCCTGGGAAGCCTTTCCATTTTTGAATAGTGTGACTTTCCTGGCCTTGGGAAGTGTATTAGATTTCCAAGAACCTTTTCATATATACTTTTTTATTTCATCATCTTTGATCATTTTTCTGGGCTTCTGAACATCAACAGGTTGTACCCTTGCCCCTCGTGGAGTGCATCAGCTTCATGTGCTGATGGAAGAGTTTCCTGCACCAATTGTGTGAAACCTCTGCACTCACCACAAGGTTTTGTGCTTGCTGCAGGGAATGCATCAGGTTTTAGCTGCCCCTCCAGTGGCAGCAATGGAATATTGACTGTGCAGAGCCTGTCCTGGCCCAACAAGGGGTTTGGCACCAGCAAAGGTAGCTGACAGCACTGCAGATCATTTTTTTGTTATCATCTCTACTCTGGAACAAAATCTGGGAAGGAAATAAAAAGAGGTTTCATTTATTTGGATTTTGGTGATCTTTAAGCTGGCCTATATCATCTGACGATGCTGTTGTATCTGTGCCATGAAAACACATCTTGCTTCTGAAATAAATGAGTAATAAAGTAAGTGCTGCACCTAGAAGTTTCTGTTTTCTCCTTATCAGAACAAGAAGTACTCTGGGCATGCAAGGAATCTTTGATTTTTATGTCCTTTCAAGGCTCATGGTTTGAGAGTTGAGTCCTCAGTTCTTTGCTAGGCTGACACAGCCTCAGGCAGGCAGTCCTGTGGCCAGGAGCTCACTGGGATGTGTCACTGTCACTGAGCTGCAATAAAACCTTCAATACTCAGCTTCTCCACTTCACAAGGCTGCAGCTTTGCTTGTATCTCTGCCTGACTGCTCCCAGACAGACAAACATTTCCACCATCACCGATCTGCCAAGTCCTGCAAAAGCAAAGCCCAGTTTCTGATCCTGCTGTATCCTTCATCCTTCTGGGATGTACACCTGGTACAGAAATAGCAAGGGACACACACACTTGTGTCTCATTTCCCCGAAAGCTACAATATTGTCATCATTTGGGGCAAAAGATAGCTTAATAAGCCACCTATCTCATATTATTTTATTAGCAAAATAATATGCCATTCAAAGGACAAGTTTTCCTATGGGTTTTTAAGATACAGTTTCTTTCCAGCATCATTCACAGCAGTGGGTGGATTTGTATTTATTTGCTGCCTGCACTGGGTCAGTCTTGGAAGAAGAAGGGTTTCACCCTAAGTTATCTGCCTTGGCTGCACTGTAATACTGAATCCATTCTGGCTTTTTTTTTTCCATCCCAGTCACAGCTTCCCTCTGGTTCCTTCTGGGATAATTGGAGTTAGGGTGGGAGGGTTGGGCTGCAGGCTGACCCATGCCACACTGAGCTCAGTGCTGGGCTAAGCCTGGCCAGAGCTGGGTCTGCTTGGTCTGATGTCATTGGTCATCTACATCTGGTGAGAATGGCTTTTACATGACATTCCAAACAGCTGTAGGCTCTGAGGAGTTCGATTAAAACTGTTTCCCCCTCTCCCGTGGTGGGAATGATGTGGAAGGATAAAGATGTGCTTGCATGATAAGGAGCTGTGAGAGTGAGACTTGCTGTTGAGCAACACAAACCATGGCACTGGTAGCGTTTGCATCAAGAGATAAGAGAAGGTCATACTTGCAGTGTGGAACACAACAAAGCCCTAACAAAAGCATTTTCTAGTGAGCAATATTTTATTTTTAAAGTTAGAAGTGACTCATTATAAGTGACTGCTTTACTCCTGTCTGTAATTCCTTGGGCTGGTTCTCAGCTGCTGTGCACCACTCTCTTTTCAGCTCTGCAGGGCTGCAAGACAAAAGAACATGGAGGTATTGAGAAAAGCCTTTAAAACAGAGCTTCTGGTTATTTTCTTCCAGTGGTGTGCAGTCCAACTGACACATAAAATGCTCCCCACAGCACTTGCTGTTTTAAGTTAATGAGATGTTAGAGTTTGGAGAAGTAGCAATTTGCTGATATAAAAAGTGGGCAAACACTTCTCTGCAAATGTGATGTTACAGAGAGCACCTTGCTTTACCATAAAGATTTTATTTAGCTTGTCTTGGACAATGATTTCTGGCAGTTCCACTGGGTTATATCACTGATGCTGGGAAGTTGTCCAGAATTAAATTTTCATTGATTACTGACTGATGGTTTATTTCAGAAACACTGCAGGCTGTGGACACATTGTCAGTTTTCTTACTGGTGCTGTGTACAAGCAAGGAGATGGGGTTGTAAGTTGGGGGTTTTTATGCATACTCTAGCCTAAAGCATGCCTCCAACTTGCCATTTGAAATTCTTCTGAATAAACAAATTAAGAGAGGGACAGAAGAAAGTACTTCAGAGAATCTGAATTGTACTTGATAATAAAAGAAAAGCTAATGGTGTCACAGAAATACAGCAGAGACCAAGGAGTTAATTTGTTTTGATGGATCATCCCTACATACTTTCCCCAGTCACCAGCTGAGTTCTTTCTCAAATGCCAGCCAAGAGCTACTGGCAGCTGGCAAAAATCCACAGTTATCAGCGAGATGGAAAAGAGGTGAGACCAAAAACCAGAGCAGTGTCCCTGCTGATAGTGAGGTGTGGGTTCCTGTGCTCTTATCCAGTTTGTATGTGAGAGGGAATAATAGTTAGCAAAGATAACATTTAGGGAATAAATAGTGAACGAAGATAGCATTTCTGCAGTGATTCAGCTCCGTGGTATTTGTGGTGACTTCCAGGTCTCTGGAATCTGTTTTGTGCTGTGGAATGTGTGAAGTTCATGTAGGACCTGTGGAGCTCATGTAGGACCTGGCTTCCCTGTGGCTCACAGAAAGAAAGACCATTTTAATTGGAAGTGATTTCAAGAAATACCAAACAATCCGTTCTTCAGTTATTTTGGGTATGAGACGTCAGGAACACAGAGGGGCAGAGAGAGCACAGATGAAATACTGGTAAAAGAAGACAGAAATCCTTTAAAACCATGACTTTGTGTGTTCAGCCTGGACAAAAAGGGGGTGAGGGGAGACCTCATCACTCTCTAGAACTGCCTGACATGAGGGGGAGCCAGGGAGCTCCAAATCTGTGCAACACAGGGTGAAAATAAGGCATGCTTCCATGTTCTGATGCTAACACCTGTACAGAAAAAAGGAGCTCATAAAACCCAGCATTTCTGTGGTTTCTTATTATCAGAATAAGCAACTACCCCGTTTGTTTCCATTGCACAGAGACCAGAGTCTCACAGACTGAAAAATACTGGGCTGCAGAAAAGGATTTTCCACATACGCAAAACAAAAGCTGCTGATCTGCAAACATTTCTGAAATGAATAACTGAGTTTAAATCTTGTTTTAACAAAAAACAGAAGGCCACTGAAAAACTAGTCTGTGCCCAAAGTCTCGCATGTCTGAGCTGCCTAACTTTCAAACAGAACTTACTCCAGCTAAGGAGCAGTGGGGTTTTCACTCCGTTCAGGCTCTTGAATACATCTACATGTGCACAGGAACGTGCTCATCTGGTCCCATGTAAAAACATTCCTTGGATTGACTGCTCTTTAAACAGAAATCCTGCCCCAAACTGCCTGTTACTGCCTGAATTAGTATTTGTGACAAATTAAGGCTGATGCTGCCCTAAAGTGAAGGATGTGAGAGGTGAAAGAGCCGGTGCTGGCGCAGGCTGAGCCCCGCCAGGAATGTCCCATGGAAATATCCCCATCTAGTGGGGTGAGGACACACCGGGACGCTGCCTGCCCTCTGCGTCCAGTCCACTTTATTTTCCTCCGGGGAAACGAAATTAGGAACCTCCTACTGTCTGTAAAATCATTTCCAATTTTACATGGGTATTCCAAAACCACGTACAGTAGTTAAGATGGACTTTCCATTATAGACTGCTCTGCTTTTTTCCCTGCAAGGTCCATTACCCCTAAAACCCACAAGAACATCTCTGGTGGTTTGTCCAGAAATGTTCTGCATCAGTGTTAAAAGCAATGAAAAACACTGAAAAGTTTTCAGGCTTTACATATCCTCCCCACAATTAATGCTTTTCTCAGGATATATTTTACATAAAAAGGAGTTTATTAGAGTTTGAGAGCTGGCATGTTTGTACTTGCTACTGACAAATTATTGTGAAAAGATGAAAATACAGTACTATCCTCATGTGAAACATGCCTAGAAAATCCTATATCTACTCTCTCCCCTATCTTTGGAGGGAGTTGTTCTTAGATGATGGGGGGGGGAAAGGTTTTTTCCTAGACTCACTAAAATCAGTAGGAGTTTTGACATTAATAGAGTTAGGGCTTAGTAAGGAATATTTCAGGAAGGAGTAGAGCATGGCAAAAACTGCAGTACATCAGTCAGTACTAAAAACTGACTACATTCAGTCCCAAAGCAAGTACAGTCCTCATGCAATGGTCACCCAATTATTGCTTTCTTGCTTGTCTTCCTCAGAAAGGATTAGTGGCTGCAATGATGTAATGGTTATTTAAGCATGGTTGAATAATGGCATCTAACTAATCAGATGTCTGTTGCTGATATTTGTCAGCAAGGCTTCAGCTCCTCCATCATCCCATCCAGGCTAGGAATTTCTGCCCTAAATCCAGCAGCACACTCCAGGTAGAAACTGAGAAGGTTTTCTGGAATAAGCTGTGCAGCACCTCAGGTGGCTGGAGCTGTAAAAAGTCCTTGTCTCTCTTGTCACATCCATTAATGCTTATCCTGTTATCAACACACAGAACATTCCTAGTTTTACAGACACATATATTCCTAAAAACAGATAAGATCATTTCCCTGCAAACACATTTATGAGTACATACTGCTTTCTTACTCAGCTGGCTTGCCCTCTGCATGCACGTTTCTCCTTTTCAGCAAAATCTCCCCCAAAAGGGTTTCCAGTAAAATCTCCCCCAAAAGGGTTTCCAGTAAAGTCTCCTCCAAAGGTTTCCAGTCCCCAGGGTGTTGTTCTGAGCTGCAGCTCTGGAGGCTGTGGGACAGGGGATTTCTGTCCCTAGCTCAAGGCAGGCACCATGGGGACAGGTGCCAGGCTTGTTTCTGCTCTGCCAGGGCACTTTAATCCTGATCCACAGCATTCCTGCCATTCCAGCCCTGGGCCCCTCTCGTGCCAGATTTTATTGTTTATTTGTTTGCAGCCACAGCAATGCTTACAGTGAGACAGAAGTTATTATAGTGAACACTTTCAGTGCATTTTCAGCTTCCACCTTTCCCTCTGCTGGCTGGATCTGTCTCCTCCTTGCTGAGGGAAGTGCTCAGACACGAGGCTGGCTGGCACTGCACTAATCCCATGATTCTGCATGATCTGAATGCAGAAAGCAGAGAGCCCAGAAGTTAATCATTGTTTATGATGACTGACTCAGCCTCTCTAAGCCTTTTCCATCCCCAGTCCTTGTCGCTGTGCCACTTGACCTGCTTCCTCAGGGCTGCACTGTGTGTGTGCCTGCTCACAGCTCAGACCCAGCAGGGAAATCATTCTGGGAGCTCCAGGTTCACACCTGGCAGGAGGGATGGGTACTTCTAGCTCTCTGGACATAAAACTTGCTTATTAGTGGCTAGATTCTTTTTTCTCTGCCTTCACTCAGGGTCAGGATTGAAGCACAAGAGATGGATTTTCGTGTTCAGACTCAGTTGTTTATTAATTCTTATTTTTAGTACAGAGAGTTCTGCAGCACTTCTAGCTAACAAGATAAAAGTGAAAAAAGTGGAGCTGTATCTTGCTCATTGCAAGGTCTTTTAAGGCCTAACTATCCAATTTAAATCTAACATCTATATTATTTATACTTTTGACCCAATAACCAAACACCTGTGACCCACACTAGGGGATTTTCTATCCAACCAAAAGCTACTACCTGAAACTAAGAAGAAGAAGGAACAAGAAGGAAGAAGAGGCAATGCCCCAGAACCTCCATCTTGTCCCATACCTATTCCTATATTCTAAAACCCCAAATTCCAAACCCTTCGTGTGGCATTACACATTTCTATTTAACTACACACCAGTGATCCCAACTCCATCACTCGAATTTGGAGCCTTCTCCAAGGCCTCAAGTCAAAAGCAGTGTTCTCTTGGGGGTCAGTGCCAGAAAGCACAGAAAGTTCCAAACTCCCAGGCTTCAGGGTGCCAACACCTGGTGTCTCATGCAGCTGCTCAGCCCTCTGGCTGTGTCAGAAGCATTTCACCCTTCAAGCAGAGAGGAGAACCCAGTCCTAGACAAAACTGTGTGCAGGCGTTTTGCCTCCAGCACTGGGAGCAGAGATGCAATCTCCTGCCACCACCACACCTGCTCTGGGTCTGCAGGAGGTCACTTTTATTTCCTTTTTATGTCCTTCCATGGCATTCAGCAGCCCTGGCAGAGGGACAAGGGCAGCAGAGCATTGCTGGGTCACTGATGTGTTTGTACTGCTCCCCACTGAGGACTGAGGCTGTGCATCCCTCAGCTCACACACCTCTGGTACATCCTGCTACAGAAAGGAATTGAATGGTGTGCTTTGCTCCTGCTGTGCTCACCTTGTATTTTACACCGAATAAATGAAATATGCCGAGTACTTGTAACAGTAACAAAGTACAAATCTGGCCTTTGTAAAAAACCCTGTGAGCTGACATGTTGATTTCTAACAGCTTTCCTCTGCACTTGCAGGGTCTGAACAGAATCTTTTCCTGTTTCTTGCAAGGTCCCCCTCCTGTGCAGAAGGGACCAGGTATTTGTATATTACCAGCAAGGCAAAATAGAGTACAAAACTACAAACCACAGGATCACGCTGCTGGTAGTTCCAGTATTAAGCAGTTAAAAAAAAAAATCTAGATTTTAGTTCCTTAGAGCATCCAGATGGTGGTGCCAAATAGTAACTGCAGAGGACAGTTTTTCTCTATTTCGAATGCTTAGAATACGAATTGTTTAGATAAGGGCTTAGACTCTTTAGCAACTGTCCCTCTCACTGGCAGTGAACTTAGCAGGTCAGCTTCCCAAAGTCACCTGCAGTGTGTTTGTGCCCCACACCAAGGGAGATGAGCCCTCTGCTCTGATTTATGGGAAAGCTCACTCTGTGCACAGGCTGTAGATGTATACACATGTGCATGAGCATAAGCAGTGCAAGATCAGGCCCAGGACATTTTGGCCTGGCATAATATGTTTATTACTTCATAAATCACAGGAAACCTTGAGAACACATACACCTGTTTCCCTGGGTGGTGAGTATCTCAGTACCTGGCATTTATCGCTGACGTGCCCTGATGTCCTGTCCATCCTCTTGATGAGCCCAGCCTGCTGATGAGTCAGCTTGTGACCTTCTTTTTCTGTGAAGTTCAGTGGTTGAAAGTATTTAGCTTGGAAGAAGATACCTGTTTTCAAATTTAAAAAGGGGGGGCAAGGGGGAAGTGGTGAAGGAACAGCGTGTTATGTTTCTTTGGCCAAACAGTGACCTATAAAATGTGCTGGTGAGAACAGAAAATGTAACACACCACTGGCTGCAGCCACAGTTTGTTTTCATTCTTTTTGATATTGGATTATCAGGACTCAAATGTTTATTAATTCTTATCTATATTACAGTGAGTGCTAGAGTACTTCTAGCTAACAAGCTAAAAATGGTGAAATGTTGATGTATCTCTCTTGTTGCAAGGTCTTTTAAGGCTAAGCAGTCCAATTAAAAACTAACACCTAAATTATTTTTACTTTTGACCCAAACACCCGTGACCTGCAGTGCAGCATTTTCTATCCAAAGACAAAAGTACCACCTATACCCATGAAGAAGAAGGTGAAAAAGAAAAAAACCTCTGCCCTAAAACCTCCACCTTGCTTTTCATACATTGCTATATTCTAAAACCCCAAATTCCAAACCCTTCACCACGTGATATCACACACTTCTATGCAAACTACACGCCAGTGATTCCAACTCCATCACTCAAATTTGGAAGCCTTTTCCAAAGCCTTAAGTCAAAAGCAGTTCTCTTGGGGGTTAGTGCCAGAAAGCACAGAAAGTTCCAAACTCCCAGGCTTCAGGGTTCCAACATATGCTGAGTGAAGACTGAGAAGGACCTGGCTCCAAAGGCATGAGATTCTCACTTTGCCACTTTCCAAAGTAATTCCTTGCTTGACTCCAGGCATGAAGGCACTTCAGTATGGGTGTTTACGGTAAAATCATTACATGAAAAGGAATATCAATTATATTGTAAAGAAAAAACAATCTGTGCATAATTTCTGGTGCAGCAAAATCAATCAGTGTGATTGGTTTGCTCGGTATTTTAAAAACACAGTGTGCAGTAGAGACATTAGAAGAACAGCTCTCTCTGTTCTGAGATCACATGTCCAACAAGTGTGACTTTGTGTTGTTGTGCTGTGCTGGAGCATACCTCATAAAATCACCCAAAGTATTCCCTGTGCCACTCTGGAAGCTAATGATTTTACTCAGGCTCATTAAAAAAAATTAAATCCTCCTTAAAGAATTAGGCCCAAACATTCTGCAAGTGTTTTGAAACACAGCGGCCGCACTCTGCCCCAGTGGCTCTTGTGAAATCCAGCTGTGGTGAACGTGGGGAGGAGCACAGCTGGATGAGCACTCACAGCTCAGCTTCACAGCAGCTTTTAGGGAATTAGGGACATCCTTTTAAACCCCCCAGAACCCCTTGTTCTCCTCCCCACAGAGCTTTGAATCTGTGTTACAGTGATGGCCTGGGATGCAGCAAGGAAGAATGACAGGACAACAGTGCTGCTGTCACATCCACACACAGGGAGAGTGTTTGGGATGCAGCAAGGGAGAAATCCAGGACAAACATTGCTGCTGTCACATCCACACACATGGAGGGTGTTTGGGAGCAGGGAGGGTGTTTGGGAGCAGGGAGGGGTGTTTGGGAGCAGGGAGGGTGTTTGGGATGCAGGGAGGGTGTTTGGGATGCAGGGAGGCTGTTTGGGATGGAGGGAGGGTGTTTGGGAGCAGGGAGGGGAACTGCAGCTTCCCAAACCAGGTGTGCCTGGCTCAGCTCTGGTCCTGCTGGGCTGTTCCCTGCAGCAGGGAGCAGAGTGTGGCTGCCTGTCCCCATGTGCCTGCTCAGGCAGACCCCAGTTGATAAAATCCAGAGGATAAATTGTCCTGGAGCTCCCCATGTGCTGCCTTTTCTCCTGGCTATTTAGTTAAAGCAGGTTTTCCTTTTCCTGCAGGCCAGCAAATATTTTCCTTTTCCCTTCTGATGTCTAAGGACTCTGTTGTTTAGCCTGCCTGCCTTACCCTAATTCCTTTTGATAAAAAAGCCTTTTATCATGCCTGCTAAAATTGTTGGATAGGTCTATTTACTATGCCAAGATGAAACTAAATAAGCAGCTTTTTTAAACCCCTTGTATCAGTTCAATTTTCCACATGTCTCATCAATGGATTTTCACAATATCATGGGAGTGTCATGATTTTTGCTGGGGTTTTTTTGTTGAGCTCCAGCTTCTGGATTTTTTTACCTTAAAATAGATATGAAAATACCTTACTTATTAAGCTGTTAAAAGCACTTAATAACCTGCTCAGTTTTACGTGAAAAACAAATTAGAGGCATATTTACTGTGAGAAAGCTTCAGACTAGGGCCATGATTACAAAATGCAATGATATTTCATGCACAGTTGCTTGTTTTTTGTTAGCAGGCAAGCAACAAGACAGGATTATTGAAGCATTTTGAATTAGGAATTTGATGACTATTTAGACATGCTTACTCACTGTGCTGTCTTAGGCACATGGTAGTTTCCAACACATCTAGAAATGTGACTAATAATTTAGCCAATGACTATAAAAATTAAATGTATTTATGGGCTGGTCAGATGATGTCCTGCTTATGAGTTTTTCTAAATCAGGAATATCAGAGCTACTTAATGAGTGTGGCCTCTAGTTACTGGGAAACACCTACAGTGAACATTGTATTTTAAAGAATGACTGGAAAAAATAGGGTTTGTATAGCTTTTTGAAAATAAATTTTTATTATATATAGAGTTGTAAAAAAACTCCTTAATGTTCAAGGTTTTGCTTGGATGAAGGTTTCTATCTTTTCTTCCAAGCTGTTGTGTGGCTCAAAAACAGCAAGCTGTTTTTATACCCTGTCACCTTTATTTTAAACAAATAACTTTGCACTCAAGTTTTCAGCTCTAACCTAATTGACACAGAATTCTGTGCAGTAAATAGTGGTAACACCTCCTTCTCTTCAGACAGAAAGTATAGAAAGATACTTTGATTAGTGCCTTGATTTTTCATTTGTCTAAGCTAAATTTTAGAGACTTTTTTGACACCCTGGGGAATTATTACTGTAGGCCTTCAGTCTGCAAGGAATGAAGTACCTGTGGGATCTTGATGGACTCTAAGATATAATTTAGCAAGGTCAGTCCTTCTATTATATTATGACATTTTTGCTTTTTAGCCTCTGCTCCTGCATTTCCGACTTGTGCAGCTTTTCAAGACCTTAGGATTGAAGCTTTTAATAAACTACTTTAATGTGAAGGTTTGTTCAAAACCTTGAATTTAGCACCAAACCCCCTGTAATGGGAGGGGAGGGATTTTATTTGTTTATCAGGGCTGAAATCAATACAGAAGCAAGCCCAGATGACAGATTTATCTGTGACTGTGCTGTGGGAGCAGGGCCATGCTGCTGTAGAACAGTTTCCATTTCATCAGCTCACTTTTACAAGCCCTGTATCTCTGCACA
>VWZS01007477.1:542400-566010 GCA_013397075.1 Rhabdornis inornatus | reverse complement strand
AGGTCCTCCAACATCCCATTTAACCACTCACATGATAAAGTTATTTGCAAATGTTAAATCTTGTCAGGATTACTATCTAAAGGGGTATTAGAGCCTGACCCAGCTACTTCAGAGGGCTGCCCTAGATTTTGGTGATCAGTGTATCAGAGCCATCCTAAGGGGATTAGGGTGCTGCCAGTGAAGGAATGGCTTGCCCAAAAGCACAGCCCAGTGTCTGACACATCCAGGGCACGTCACTGGGAGCAGCTCACCCTGCTGGGGCTGGCACCCTCTGATGGGTTACAGTGCCTCCAGGAGCCTTCCCTTGGTTTATGTTTTCATAATCCAAATGCAGGCAGTGTAAACATTTCCTCTGTGTGGCTGCACACACAGAGAGACGGATCTGCTGACACAGTGTGTGAGGCTGTGTCTTAGAGAAGTGTCAGGGTTTGCCTGTTTGGTACAAGTGGGACAGGGACAGGGAGGGCACATCCTCCCCACTGCATCCTTCCCCCTGACCTCACTGCTTCCCTGCAGCAGCAGAAACTCCCCTTTGCTCCACAGGTGAGGCAAGCAGAACTGGGGAAATGATGCAGGGAGAGATCGGGCTCTTTTCTCTTTCACTTGCTGAACAGGGTGGCCTACAGTGGGACAGGGATGCTCTGAATGTCCACAAACCAGGTGATTAAAGACTAGGCAAAAAACCCCCACAAATATCTTCTTCTTGTGGTGGGTCCTTTTTCTGTGTGTTGTAAACCTGCTATTGCACCAGAAAGGCTGGAGGCCCTCAAAAGGAAAGCAACATGCTGGACTGAAAGACTTTATGTGCAGGGAAAAGAAAAAGGGTATTTCTTTTTCCCCATGTGACTTGTCACCTATTTCAGACCTAGAGAATGGATGTTGTCTTGTCTGATGTGATGATAGCCCTGTTATGATGTGTTCCATGGCGTGCATGTGTATCCAAGCACTTTCACACCCATCACAAACACACATTAGTTCTGCTAAGAACACTAGGGGAAAAAAAAAACCCTTTTATCACTTCTCCTTTGTGGTCAGGGCCTGTGATGTAGCTGTGTAGCATAGGGGCATGAAAACTTTGTGGCAGCCAGAATCCAAGTTCCCTTGCCAGACCTTGGTGTCTAGTGTAAGAATACTTCCTTTCTCATTATGTTACATCATCAGAAACAAATGACATTAACTGGTGTAAAATAATCATTCTTGCATAATGCCTTTACCTTTCATCTTGGATTTCAAAGCACTCTACAATCATTAATCTTTACCTCTTAACCCACTAATCACATGAGTTAAGTCTTCATCACAGAGAAGAAACATTTCTAAATACTTTTACATCCTGTTGAAGAGATGAGAGGAGAAGCCAAGTTTACCCAGACAGGAACCGTGGTTAAAACTTGGTGCATCTGCTGTCCCTGAACATTTTTCTTTCTTTCAAATGTATCCACAAATCCAAAAGACCACGTAAATATTGACATGTAGGTGGTTTTGGTGCATATCTGAAACCTGATGCTGCTGGGTATAAATTTAGGCTCTCCAGCTGACACAGCTCTGTTGCTGTGCAGAGCCATGGTTCTGTCGTGTCACATGTGCCACCACAGCTGTCCTGTTTGCTTGTTCCACAAACAGCTTTCTTCACAAGCTGGGCTTTGCTCAGTGTGCATTACTAGCTCTGGCATATGGGCCCAGCAGTGTTGGGAACCAGAATAAGTCCTAACCTGGTGAAGAATCTTCTCCCATGTGGATAACAGTGACTCCTAATCCACTCAATCATTCTGTATAAAGTATACAAACAAAATCTATCAATGGGACAAGAGCAGAGCTTAACTCAGAAAAGGCTCCAGAATGTTAA
Organism: Rhabdornis inornatus; assembly: GCA_013397075.1. Lineage (NCBI taxonomy): Eukaryota > Metazoa > Chordata > Aves > Passeriformes > Rhabdornithidae > Rhabdornis > Rhabdornis inornatus. The sequence continues at coordinate 564,167 of VWZS01007477.1, read as the reverse complement.
CTGCAAGTTACTGGAAGATTTAAATTCTTCATAAACCATAAAATACTGCTGTGACTTTTCAAAGTCCAACATTATTTGTCATGTTCTGTGTGCTGATTTTGCCCTGATTATCAGTGTCATACTTGTTTTTGCTCAAGGGTGGACAGGCTTGGGGCCACTGTAAATGTGGGCTTCCTGTGTGAGAGCCAGGAGTGTCAACCCTGTGAATGAAATTATTCCTTCTGATTGATAACTCTGCCACAGAAATCCATAATATCAGGTTTGATCCCTGCACAGCTACTGTGCATGGTCCAGTGCAGCCTTTCCCTGTCTGCTTCTGCAAAGCCTTGACCATCCCTGTGTTTGTTTCTCGTGACCCAAAGCTGCCTCTTTGATATTATTTATCTTTAGAAGGAATAGGGCTGGCAACAATTCATTGCCAGAAAACCATCTGGAACTGAGGCCTTCTAAACATAACCACTTACTGAATTTACTGATTTTATTTTTTTTTCTTTATATGGAATTACTTTTCAGCTACTGTACCCTTTTGGACTCAGGCTGCTGTGCTATTTTTTAATCTTCCCATTGAAGAACAGCATTTCAAGCATTTGAACATTTTCTTTTCACCAGTTGTAAGAGAGCCCTAGGCTTTGACCCTGTCACCACCCGAGATGTTTTGAAACTTGCCCACACCTTTATTTACTTCAGGCTGGATTACTGTGAGCCCTGCCAGACTCCCCGCTCATACACTGCTGGCAGAAGGTTTTACAACAGCCAACACAGTGAGAGCAGAAATATAGAGTATTTTTTATTTTCCAAGTCACTTTGTTATTGATTCTTTGCATTGTGTGAAGACATATGTCCCTCTTGTAATTAATTTTATACAAAAAAAGCATATTTTCAGCTTTGGTTGTAGTCCAATAATTCAGGGATATAGCTGGGATGATTAAAGAATTTTTTGACCAAGTAGCATTTTTACCAAATTGTAGGATAAAATGGACTAAAACCAGATGACATACCAATATTTAAACTGGGAAAAGGTATGGATCAGGATCTTCAGAACAGTTACTTTTTGTCTGCCAAAATCAGACAAAATTCGAGGTGGTTTGCAAAAGGAAAATAAATAATTGATGGAAACATAAACAGTGTCTGTTGACAAAGTTTTATGGGTGATAGAGCTTGACAATGGACAGGTAATGTGTGTTTGTAAATGTGGCTTATAAACACCCCCATGTTGATTGAATGCATGATTAAATTGTCCTAAGAACATTGGACATTCTGATTTAAAAATAAAAAAAAAAGAGAGAGAAATGCAGTGTTAAATACCTGGCTAAATGACAGTGAAGGAAAGGTGACTGTCAGCTCCATAATCAAGGAGAAGAAACACCCTAAATTTGGAAGTAGAAACTAGATATGTTCAAGCTACAAATAACCTGCAGCAGCAGGAGATTTTTTTATTCTGAGGCAAGCTAGCTCTTGGTGCAATTTTCTTTGGTATTCAGAAGCTTCTTTAATATTTCAGCCTTTTAAATTAAGGCTAAAATACTTCTAAAAGGGGTACTATAATTCTATATATAGAAAGTACATAGTTAAAAATTAACAACCAGTGTTAGATAGGAAATAAAATTAAATTAAGATAAAGTTCCTCAGGTATTTATTCATGCATGTATCTTCCTTTGAGGCCTATTTTCCTTCTGATTATCACTAATCTCTGCTATCAGGGGTGAATTCAACCTGTATTGAACAGGTAGAAGACATGGCTCCATTCCTGTTATTTGCTATTTCATACTCACATGAAACAATTCACACAGAATTTTATCAGGGCTGGTAAAAAATAATTTTTAAATTTTAAAAATAATTTAATTAAAATTTAATTAACATTTTAAATTTAAAAAATAAAATTAAAAAATAGTTGTTTTAAAATAATCCAATACTTTGAGTGTTTTAGTGTCCAGTTTCAGTAAAGAGCATGACTTAAGAAGATCCATTTACTTTGCATGACAATTGGATAAGTGTGGGATGAGGTGCTGGCTCTGGGGCAGCAGCACCCCCAGCCCACAGGACATGACTGAGCTCAGAGATCATTTAGCCTGGCCTATTACAGCCTCACCAGCTCCCCAAAGAGCACTGAAGGATATGGTTATCATGTGTTGTAAGAAAATAAGTTATTTTCTCATCACCCGGATGCTGATCCTGCAGCAGTGAGGTCCATGGAAGTGGGATGAGGCTGAATGAATGTTAATTGACATTTGTGTGTGCAAAAACGTGCTCAGGCTGATCCACGCAGGTCAGGGTCCCCTGGGGTGTTTGTGCTTCTTTTGGAACCATTTCTGCCACAAGTGACAGATTCTGGTTTCTTGAAGCATTTCTTAGCCAAAGGCCAGCTGCTCTGCTGCTCCTTGGGGAGGGGTTGAATTGTTGTGTGTGACAGGAAATATTTCCAGCAGCAGCAGTTTGTGATGTGCCTTCCCTGTCCCGATGGAGTTTGCTGCTGTGAGCTCCCAGGAAAGGTGCACAGTTACCTGAGCAGGGGATGCTGAACTCAGGCAGGTTTGCTCTGTGCATCCACATCCAAACTCCCCATGGCAGGGCATGGGGAAAGTGCAAAGCAGAGACCAGACCAGTTACCCTGCACAGCAGAGACTGAAGGACTTTTTATGAACACCACACAAACAGGGGCCTTGGAAAGTAACACTGGTGCCCAGCGTTACTTTCTGTTCTGCACACAACTTCTTTTGCTCCATCTAATCTAAAAAATGCAGTTGTATAATGACTTTTTGTTAAATAAAAGGTACACTGTTGAGCTGTTTAATTATACTTTGGCTGACTTTCTTGTATTTCCAAATCCTTATTTCCTAAGAACTTTTCAAAGTAGATGGAGCTTTCCAAGGTCTCTCTTTAATTATTTCACCTATGTTTACTTGGGGGGTTTTCTTTTAATTCAATTTCCTCCCTCTTTCCCTCTTTCCTTCTTCTTTGCCTCTTTCCTCTCTGTTGCAGAGAGCAGCACAGGCATTCAGACTTAGGCAGTTGTCCAAATCTATTTTAAAACAAAATTCTAAATCAAAACTTCTTGCAGCTATAGGGAGAGGGTCACGTGTGCTTGCCCTGGGTCAGCAGCAGAACTTGGGATGACACTGCAGACCCATCTCTCTGTCCACTCCCACTAAATATGTGCATAATGTCAAGCTATAAAAATGTTATTTTTTAGAAATCAAGGTCACCTTGTCCCATATAGAAACAGTTGAAAGAACTTTGGCTCAGAAAAAAGAGGGAAGGTAGTGTACCTTACCTAAGAAATACCTTTTTCCTGATTAAGAGAAAATGCAGATTAAGTGCAGGGTGGGGGCACCCATTGCCATGCCAGGCACATGCCTGTGTGTCAATATCAATTTGGTTCATGTGAAAAAGGTTTAATTCCAAAAGCACTCTCTAATTTGTAGGTATTTGCCATGTTCCTCTGCCACTTTCAACCCGCTTTAAGGATCTGCTTGAAAAAAAGACAGTGGGATTAGAGAAAGGCTGTTTAGTCTCTCTGAAAAAAAATCCTAAATAAATTGAAGTAGCTATCAAATGAAGGTAATTTTCTAGCTGTGGATCATGTGTGTTCTTCTGCTTAATAGACCATAATGTCTTAAGACATTACTCAAGTTCCAAAGGGTCAGGAATATTCTGAGACTTTTTAGTGCAAACAATTAGGACAAGACTTGCAGATGAGGCTCTCTTTAAGCTAAATGGCTGAAAAGTCAGAAATGTGGTGCTTTTACATCTGGACAAAATGAAATACTTCTCTTTTTCACTGTGAAATGTGGAAGAATTTCTGTGGTTGTAGCCACAATGAATCGTGCAGATTGCAGTTATGCATCACTTCTGTTTTCGGATGTAATCCCATCCTTAGTTTTTGATAATGCTTCTGCTTTTGAAAGAAGAATTGAAGATGCTTCTGCTCTGTACTCCAGTTCCATCTCCAATTTTTTTGCAGATAAATGTGCTGGAGGAGGTTTATGGATGTTTATTTAAATAGTGTTCATTTTTGTGCATAGAAAATGTAGCAACATCTCTCATATTCTAGAGCTGAAAAATTAGCAGTGAGTCAGTAAATGAGATTAAAATTACAATTTTAACCAGTTGTCTGTAATTCCAAGATAGTTTCTTATGCAAGCTAAAAGTATCAAGCACTCCTTCATAATAATGCCCACCCCAGACCAAAGAAGAGCAGCGGGGGACTTGTCCATGTTACAACTTTTGGCCACTGCTTTGAGATATAAAATTGTGGTAGAGTAATTACAGAGATAGAAAGCATTTCACAGTGAATGAATGAACAAAATATTATCATTCTTGGGGAACAAGTACCTAAGTGTTCCCAATGACAATGTGAACAATTTCTAACATGTACATTTAGANTTAAAAAGATAAAAATAAACAAAAAAAAAAAAAAAAAAAAAAAAATCTGTTTAAACAGTATTTTGACTCATCAGTCGAGTTTTGAGCATGCTCATGATTTTCTGCCTGGTTTTGAATCCCATGTTTGGGAAGCGACTGGACTGATGGGTTGAGTCATTTTCTGGTGTCTGAACAGGAAACATACTGCAAAAGGCTTAGGGGGGTTATAAATAGAACATGTTCTGAGGGAAAATTGTTACTCAGAGAGCAAAGTCTGTTGATACATGACTGCACAGACATTGTCTGCTGTACACCAACAGCATTTTTAACAAAATTTTCCTTTGTTTTTTTTTCTTTTTTTTAAATTTAGGTCCCTTTAGTTACTTAACACTATTTCTTTACATCATTATTTTATTTAGATGAATGTGTAGGTAGAGTAATCACTCTACAACTTCAAAATAAACTGCCTTGAAAGCTGTCCTTTTGTTTCCAGGGCCTGTGCTTTTGATTCCAAGAACACATATTTCTTTAAACTTGTCAAACTGACAAAATCCCATTTCCTGTGCAATTCCTATGGTCCTTCTTCTGTGACACAGTCTGGAAATGTCACATGTCACATGAACAGAGAGAGCAGAAATGAGACATGAACTGGGGATTCCTGTGCTGGTATCACTTCTGCCATTGGCCAGCTAGGGAGTCACAGGAGACCAGTTTTCCCCTAATTTCCCTATAATTATATATTTTATCTATATATTTATAGATATTATATCTATATATTATCAATAAATTACCTATAATTTCCTAGGGCTGTGATTTACCTCGGCTTTGTTCTTCTGGAAAGGTAGGACAACAACTGTTCCCCCATTTCAGAATGCTGAATACAATACAAAGAATAATAGGATACTGGATGATTCCCCTGAAGCCAATGCCTGTCCCCAAACCCAGGAAGAGGCTCTTTTCACCCTTTTCCAACCAGCAGCAACCTCAGGGTGCCTATCTGGTCACACTGCAGTGTAATTTACTTACAAATCCATCACTTGGCTGGAAAGAGCAGTTCTGTCATTGTTTAAAAAGGAGCTGTGCCGTTAACACAGGCAAAAAATACTGTGGACAAGTCATGGAAATAACATCAAACTCCCATAATTTACAGCTAACCCGAAGGCAGTAGGAGTCTTTCCACTGGCTCCACTAAACTCTGCATATTTGTGCTCAGCAGTGCTGGTGGTAGAGCCCAGCCCAGCCCAGCCCTGGGAGATGCTCCAAGCCCTTGTTCTCAGCTGACCCCCTTCAGCCTGAGCTGCTAGGGTGAAAGTGGAGAAAGAACAAAATCTGGGATGAAAAAATACTGCAGAAACTCTAAACCAGGAAAGGCTACCTACAAATAACAGTCAGTGGTAGCAGTATCATGGGCTCTTCTGCCTCCAGGCAAGCACCTCCACGTTTATAAATAATGACATGCAGACATTAGTTTAGTTTAAGATGCTTATTGGTGCTTGGTAGATGAATGTTTTAAGCAAAACAGAAGGCAAGATCTGGCAAGTTTCCAAAGTCTGGATGTGTTGTGAAACAAAAAATACAAAAATATAAACTATCTCTCCATGAGCACCCAGCGAAATGTACGTGCTTGCTAAAAAGCACTGTGCACTAGGAAAAATTTCCTGCTCTGTCCCTGCCTGTAGGAAATGGCAACAGAAGTGGCATGAAGGAAACCAGCCCTTCAACTCCATTCATTAAAATGGGAGCCTGCTCGAGACGCAGAACTTCCTTTTTTTTTAATAAGGAAGTTTCATCTGTGAGGTTTCACAATAAACCATTCTCTGGAACAGTCTTGGACAGCATTCATGTTGTAGTGAAGTTCAATATGAATTATCCATGTACAACTAAACTTTTGTTTACCATCTGATAAATATTTGTCTCTGTGAGTGAAAGTAAAAGGCCAGTGATCTCTTGCTCACCAGGAAGTAAATAAACCGTTTGAACACCGTGGAGATATTGCAAACTGACTTTTTTTTAAATTCTGAAAATGCCTTTTAGTCTTTATCTTACACATTGCTATATTGTGTGTATATATATATACACAATAAATACATTGTTTATCTATATACAATATATTACATTGCAATATATATATTGCTTATTGCTATATAAGCAATATATACATTGCTTATACATTGTGTGTTGGTGAATGGGTGACAGCAGATGCTTATCTTGGAAGAGCAGCATAATTGCTGCTCATTAAGGAATTGCAAGGATGCAGTGCAGGGAGCTAAAAGGAGCACTTCTCATGCAGAGAGGAGCTCTTGCACATCAGGAAGGCTGAATGTCAAAGAAGGCTTTGGGGCTGTGCTGGGTTTCACAGGTATGTCCCAGATGTGGATGGCAAATACTGCCAGGTGAAGGGCACTTAAAGAGAGCTGCTATTTCAAACCCTGGGTCGAGGAGCAGGGAGGAATGCCCTGCTGACAAATCTGCACATGCATGGGACCTTTCTTTTTTTAATTAGAGAATATTTTTTTTTTTTTTTCTAAATGCTGGCACTGACACAGGAAAGCTACTGGCAGATGGTGCGAGTCTGCAGAGGTCTCCCTGCAAGCCATGCTTGTTTGTGTGAAGTTGCTAACACGACGTGTTTAAACACTAAACGGCGAAGTTCATAAAAATATTTTGCAGGTTGTCAGGAACAATATTGCTTGTGCTGCCATGTGGTGAGATGGTGTGAGCTGGGGACAGCCAGGGAAAGGGAAAGGGAAAGGGAAGGGAAGGGAAGGTAAAGGGGAAGGGGAAGAAAGGGGAAGGGGAAGAAAGGGGAAGGGGAAGAAAGGGGAAGGGGAGCTGCTCAACAAGCCCTGGTGTCACCCTGGTGACAATTTGAGGGGTGGCAGGAGATGTGGTCCTGCAGATCCTGGGGGAGGCAGCAGCCAGCATCCTCAGCATCCCCAAAAACCAGAGCAGCCCCCCAGAATGCAGCACAGCGATTTTGGCAGCCCCCATGTCTGTGTGCATCCCCAGGGCACCACCGAGCATCCCTGGGAGCACAGATGTGATGGAAACCTTCCTTCCTTCCCCAGCCCTTCTGGAAAAATGACAGCACTGGCACAGGGCCAGCTGAACTGGGAAAACTGAAGCTGACTAAGCTTGAACAGTTTAATTATCCCACAAGGTTAAGCAGGAAAATGGCTTTAGGCCCCGTTTAAGAAACCAGGGATGAAAGGGTGGAAGCAGCAATAAGCTGCTATTTTTTTTCCCTGTGATCAGATAAGAAAGAGAAATCCTGAGCGCTGCTTAGCTGGATACAAAATTAAAAGAAGAAAAAGCCTGGAGTTGCAGTGAGTAGTTAAAAAACAATTAAACTTTGAAGAGCATACTCCTGAGCAGCAGGTTGAGAACATTGTTGTATTTTTACCCAGCAAGAAGTGCAATGTTTTAAGGATAATTCTCCTAAGTCGAAGGTAGTGATTAGAGACCTGTGGCTCTCAACTTTGTAACACCAGCTCTGGGAAAAGTCTCTTGTGTGTCTGTACCATGGGCAGCCTGGCAGTGTCAGGAACACCTTCACGTTTGGCAGCTGTGTTGCTCTGCTGCCATTTGTTCTTCTTTTTTTCTTTTTTTTTTTTTCTTTTTTTTTTTTCTCTTTTTTTGAGCAGTTGAGCAAGTTCAGAAGAAAAGTTGGTTACTGGTTTAAATGAGCATAGCATTGACTCCAGTGAAATGTAGGAGGCTGGATGAATTTTCTCTCTTAACAATAAGAATAGTAGTGAAAAATATCAATATGCACATTTACCTCCTGGACCACAACAGATCGGTTCTGAACAAAGTTTACACATACAATTATTTGTAACATATTTAAATCATACTGAAATGCAAACCCATAGGTAAAACCAAACTTTTATCATTATCAATGCTTCTTGCTGAAGTATGTTCCACTACAATGAGCAAAACTTACGTGGAAACTATAGGTCCTCAGTTATTCCCCTCCTATTGACAGGATCCTCTGACCTTAAATGGCATTAAACGTGCATAACTCTTGTTTCTTAGCAACCTTATTTTTTAAACAAAGGGGGTTTGAATACAGATAATTTATTAATTTTATGCTGTCAAGACAGACAATAATGTATAACAGACAGAACTCATGCCCAGCAGTTGCTGGTTGTTTTCTATTATCTCCATAGAGCAAGTCAGAAACATTTCTGTTAGATAATTTTTAAAAAAGACCACATCTTCTTCACCCTTGTGTGCAGAGTCACAGCAATTAAAGAAACAATTTCAGCAGCACAGACCAACTATAAGTGTTCAACTTAAAAATGAAGAACATTTGAGACTGGGAGGATGGCACTGAGAAGAGTTGTGATTTCATCCTTGAGTTAGGCAAGTATGTTTGAGTGGTCAGCTCTCTGAGAAATTGTGATTTCCCTAAAATATCTCTCCATCCAGACTTATTGTGACGGCCCTCCCTGCTTCAAACCCTCTGTCAGTCCTCCATTAATGACACTCAGGGAAGTCTTTGTTCAGTAACACCCACAAAACATAAATAACACTTAATTAAATAAAATCTCTGCTAAGATTTAATATGCTAAGATCAAAGCATGTGGAAAGTGATCTTTGTCTCTGACAGAAGGTTTCCCACAGACAAGAAATAATCTACGTTCTTGCTGACAACACACAGAGAAAAGTTAATTTGTATTAAGAATGTGTTTACAGAACGTTCCCCTTACTCACTGACAGTCACATTCTAGGAACTGTTTCCATGCAGGTGTGTGAGTTGTTTCTATTGTTTGTGTTTGTGTTTGTTTTTTTTCTCTTTTCTCACAAAATTTCCCCAACATGTCTCTCACAGAGCACTGTGTTTTTCTCCTGATACAATGGGATCCCTCTCTGCCTGTTTTGCAATGTGACAACCCCTCAAGCAGCTGGCAGCTACCGGCTCATGCAGATGTTTTAGCACCCCAGCAAAGCTGAATCTATTTCCCAGCTGCACACAGCCTGGAATCACTTGGCTCGGAAGAGTGTACATTAACTTTTTATCACTTTATCACATTGAAGTCTCGTTTTTCTCTTCAAAGCCTTAATCTGAAATCAAGCGTGGCCAAAGGCAGAGCACGTTTTCAGGGAAGGTGCTAGCAGGGCAGTGCAGGAAGGAAATCTTATCGGCTTTGCTGAGCTCGGTGGGTGAGTTTTACAGAGTCGTTTGTCAGCACAATCCAAAGCACTGGCTGGGGAAAGCAGGCCTGAGCCCAAGCCCATTGGAATCCATGCAAAACAACACTTAATTACTCGATCCTTTTCTCTCTGAAGTCAGTGAGATGCTGGCATTTATTTCAACAGAAGCAGCTCCATGGCTTTGATATCTCTCATGTATTTCTCTGAGTACTGACTTCTGCAAATCAAAGCAGAATCAAACGCTTCTTTTTTGTTCTTCTGAGCACACAAACCGTCAGAAATGAAAATATAAAATATCTGGGGAATAAACTCTGATTACTTAACATTGATAAAATGAGGGCTTTTAATGGTATTCCTAAGGGTAATAATAAAGACATATCTTTATGAAAGACTAAATCTTTTAAGAGCTGACTAAAAGACTGGCTACAAGAAGGAAAGAAAAAGATGCAGCTCTTTGTAATAATGGTTTATTCCACCCTTCATAATGTACACTTTATTTATTTGTCAAATCTTAAAATTCAAAGACACCTTGCAAGATGGTTTGTGCCCCATGAGAGGTTTAAAACTTCTTAGGGTTGTGACTGTTGCTTTTTAGAACTCAAAAAATGTTTCCAGGACTTGTAATTACAACATCACTAGAGCTGACAATAGCCCTTAATGAAGTAAAATGACACTGAGACGTGACTCCATTATAGGAATAAATATGGGACCCTAATTTCATGCCTTACTGAAATTAAAGTTATCCTAGAGATTCTGAGATTCATTTCTTCTGCCTTCAAAGAAGGAATTTTTTTGATCCATGAGCTGAAGATTTTGAAGAGACAGGTGCTGGCTAGCTGGTCTGTCTCTCTATGAAATTGCATTTAGCAAAGTGTCTTAGGAAATGAACTGATTAATGTTGAATGATACCAGGAGCAAGAGATCATCCTGTGCCCATATTTGGTGTATTATTAGAAATTGCACAGCACTAAAATCCTTTTTAGCCTCAGGGAGATTCAGCCAGCAAAGACATGTGACCCAAAGAGTGAAATTTGCTAGATTTGTGTCAGTAACATGCATCGTGAATATGTGAGAAACTGCTCAGGGAGGAAGGCAGGATGATGAAGGACCCATCCCCAAACTTCCCTAACAAATGAACTCCCGTGGGAAAAAGGCTAGAAAATGAGCTGGGTATGCTTCACAGGTACTTCTGTCTGCTTTTTCTAATGAATCAAAGTGTTTTGAACTCTGCCTCAACAGACCTGTGTAAATCTGCTAATGTGCTTGGAAACTTGAACAGAAATGTTGTTTAGAAGGTGGCTCCTGCTGGAATAGCTCCTTTATATGCGAAGGGTATTATCTGATACACCCAGGATTGGGTAGGAAGGGCTATTTCCTGCACATGTGGTAAGAAAATCCAGCTATTCCAGGCCTCAGGAAAATTACATGCTCCCACGTAAAGAATCCAGCTTCCTTTCCTTAGATCTGTTTTCTTTTCCTCACTATACAAAGCAAAAATCCTCTAAAAGAACCACCCTCATGGCTTTCTGTGCTGATATAAACCAAAAAAGCACTGATGAAGGAAGAGAACATGAAAATTTGTATTTAATTACTGATTCTCACCAGAGTTGTGCATTATGAGCATCTTCAAGCCAAGAACAGGAAAATACCCACAGTAGCCTTTCACATGATGAGGCAGAATGTCAAGGTTTCAGCCTCATACAAGGGCTTCATCCCCATAACCCCCATAAAGGAAAGAAGTCCTATTACCTGCACCCTATAGACCACAAACTGATACATGATGAATTCTCTAAGTCAGAAAGAAAATAAAGGACTGGGGAGAGAGCTCAGCATGGTCTCCTGAGAGCCAGGCCACAACCAGGCCATCCCACTTGTATGAAAAATTCAGTTAACTTTGAAGACACCCACAGCTCATCCAAAAGGATCAGACAAGTAGTTTGAATACCACAAGAAGGGTTTTATTGTGCTGGGTATGTAGATAGGAACTCATTTACAAGAATTTGAATAGATAGGCTTGCACAGGTCAGGAAAGGGAGCGCTGCACATCACCAGCCACAGCGAAGGATCAACGTCCTGCAGCAGAGTTAGCAGGCACAGCTTTATACCTGTTAGTAAGGCTGGATTGTTTTTTGTAAGGACGATTCTTATTCCCTTTTCCTCTCCTTTCAGTGGAGGAGAACAGGCTAGTATTGGACAAAAAAATTACAAAGCAGCTACATTGTTAAAAAAAGGGTGAGGAACTTGTTCTCAGGGGAAGGGGAGGCTGTGCAGCACCAGGGGAAGTTGCTATTTCTCTTTCTGCTTGTGTGTCCCACACCTCAAAGAAAGGAGAGTGGGCTAGGATATCCCACAGAGCCCCATGTAATGCCAGATTGGTGGTTCCTAATTAATGCCTATTCATCTAATCTTTAACTAATGTGTGCTCATCTTAGCCCAGAGTGATTAGACTGCATCTATCTCAGTTATGTTTTCCTCTGGAGAGAGATGTAGGTGTGACTGTGAATAAAGAATTTCTTAATTCTGGTTAAGTAACAGCTAATGAAACATATTTTTAAAAGATGGTTGTGATAACAGCTTAGTGTGAATTATACAGTCATCTTTCAGCCACTGTCAAAGATCAAACAGTTAAGGACAATGAGTAAATACACTAATTATATTTAATAAACAGCAACATTCCTGCTGGTCTTCATGCAGCCCCTGATGATGCAGAAAAGTTTTGGAAGAACTTGGCAGGAAAGGGTTATTTTTTTATGGACTTATTAACTTTTTCTGAGAGGCATGGAGGAAAGAGGACAGTTGTGAAGGTGAACAGATATGTAGGAGACCAAGTGCTGTAACAACCATCTTTCCTAACCAAAACGGAACATCTATCCTGAAGAAAGAAGTTTTGGAGTATTTCCCAGCAGGGGCTAAATTATTTCAGACTTTGTATTTTCTGGGTTCTCTGGCTCTCAGTGGTGGACTGAAACTAGCAAGACTTTGTAAAAATCATACAAATATGATTTCTTTCATACACATATTCCCAGTTGCTAACTACAGATCACTTTTTTTTCCTGGAAGTTTGCCAAGAGGATTTTCTCATTCCTTGTTCTTGCCTTCCCCAAGGCTGCTAAAGATGATAGTCTTTTAGATAACAGGGAAATGGTATGCACCATTATTTCTATATTCTTGCTTTTATCACTTTGAGGAAAAAGTACAGTTAATCTCCTGAAGTTAAATCTGCAGACAAACATACTGCAATTCAAAGTTAATCATTGAGTAAAACCTGGGTTCAGCCAAGCACGATGCAAAAAACTAGAAGACAAATTTCAACCCAAATGAGAGGTATTTAACAAAATTCTTGCCTTAAGATCAACAAATTATTTTAGAGAGTTGGCTGAACCACTCGGGTCACTGATGATTATGTTACATTCAGCTGTGCATGGATGAAAAGGGCCACATCCGCACTTCTCTCTCCACGTTGTCCAAAGGCCGCTTCAAATTTGGCTCAGGTGTGAGAAGGGTCAGAGCTCATCACGCCACGGCAGGCAGGGTACGGCTCCCTTGCCCTGCCCTGCCCCGCCTTCTGCAGCGTCACCCGGGTGCAGTGACTGTGTGGCACATGGCGCTATTTGTGACTGCTGAGGTTATCCATAAAGTGCGCCTGCTGCGGCTTTTGTCCAGCCTCAAGGCTGGCAGATATGGGCTTTAGCTCACTTGCCCTTTCTGCTGCGGCACTTCAAGTGATTCCCGATTGTTTTTCTTTCTTCCTTTTTCATCCAACTTCACTTCTGCCGGCAGCAAGATGTTACTGCCGATGGCAGCCAGGGTGTCACAGTGCCAGCGTTGTTAGCTCACCTTGAACTTTCTCCCCAGCGTTTTTCTGCTCCCCTGCTGACCGAAACCTTCCCGGACCTGCCGAATACGTAACAACATTTACACTTCCCCAAACACAGAGCTTTAGCAGCCAGGAGGAAGCGCCCCGAGCTCCCCAAGCTCGCAGCGCTTCCCCCGTGGCAGGTTCCCCGCTCCGCGCCGCTCGGGGACCCAAAACTCCGCAAAACCACCCCAAACGGCCGTGGGAAACGAGCCGGGAGCAGCCCCGCTCGGGGCGGCGGGGAACGCGCACCTTGCGCGGGGCTGGGATGGGGCCGTGCCGTGCCGGGCTGTGCCGTGCTGGGCTATGCAGTGCCATGCTATTCCGTGCCGAGCCGGGCTGAGCCGGGCCGGGCCGTTCCGTGCCCCACTGGCAGTGCCGGGCTGAGCCGGGCCGGGCTGTTCCGTGCCCCACTGGCAGTGCCGGGCTGAGCCGGGCCGGGCTGTTCCGTGCCCCACTGGCAGTGCCGGGCTGAGCCGGGCAATGCCGAGCCGAACCGGGCCGTTCCGTGCCCCACTGGNNNGCATGAGGAGCGGCGCCGCCGCCGCAGCCGCAGCCGCTGGGTCCGCGGGACGGGCGGAGCAGGTGCGGCGGGGCCGGAGCGGGGCTGGGATGGGGGCCCGGAGCGGGACCGGGACCGGGACCAGGCACGGAGGTCCCTCCGCGGGCGGGCGGGAGGGAGGGAAGGGAGCGCCCCGAGCCGGGCTCTGCTCCGCGGGCGGCGGCGGTCGGTGCCGGCCGAGCCGGGCTGGGCTGCGCCGTGCCGAGCCGGGCTGTGCCGTGCTGGGCTATGCAGTGCCATGCTATTCCGTGCCGAGCCGGGCTGAGCCGGGCCGGGCTGTTCCGTGCCCCACTGGCAGTGCCGGGCTGAGCCGGGCCGGGCTGTTCCGTGCCCCACTGGCAGTGCCGGGCTGAGCCGGGCCGGGCTGTTCCGTGCCCCACTGGCAGTGCCGGGCTGAGCCGGGCCGGGCTGTTCCGTGCCCCACTGGCAGTGCCGGGCTGAGCCGGGCCGGGCTGTTCCGTGCCCCACTGGCAGTGCCGGGCTGAGCCGGGCCGGGCTGTTCCGTGCCCCACTGGCAGTGCCGGGCTGAGCCGGGCCGGGCTGTTCCGTGCCCCACTGGCAGTGCCGGGCTGAGCCGGGCCGGGCTGTTCCGTGCCCCACTGGCAGTGCCGGGCTGAGCCGGGCCGGGCTGTTCCGTGCCCCACTGGCAGTGCCGGGCTGAGCCGGGCCGGGCTGTTCCGTGCCCCACTGGCAGTGCCGGGCTGAGCCGGGCCGGGCTGTTCCGTGCCCCACTGGCAGTGCCGGGCTGAGCCGGGCCGGGCTGTTCCGTGCCCCACTGGCAGTGCCGGGCTGAGCCGGGCCGGGCTGTTCCGTGCCCCACTGGCAGTGCCGGGCTGAGCCGGGCAATGCCGAGCCGAACCGGGCCGTTCCGTGCCCCACTGGTAGTGCCGGGCTGAGCCGGGCAATGCCGAGCCGAACCGGGCCGTTCCGTGCCCCACTGGCAGAGCCGTGCCGAGCCGAGCCGTGCCGGGCCGTTCCGTTCCCCGCTGGCCGGTCCGGTGCCGGGCGGTGACGCCGCGCTGGCTCGGACGGCCACGCAGGAAAAGTCAAAAATAATCTTTTCGCTCTCCATGAGTACGCTGCGATTGAGGCAGCCGAGCGCTTTCCAAACGTGTTACAACACTGGAGCGGGCTATTAGTTTGGACGCGTCCTAATGAGTGTGTTAATCAGCGTAACATCCTTCTCTGCTCACCTTTTGGGCTAATTTGGGACGGCAGCTGCTGAGTTTCTCTTTGCGTTTTGAAGTGTTTGTTAACCTGTGATAGCGATTGTCTTGTCGTGTTCACTCCGTTTTTCATGTGTAAATTCAGCATGTGACTTGAATTCACACAGCTGCCTCGTGGACTGGTGACTGTAGATTTATTTTCCCCTATGCCTGTAAGGTTTAGCCTGTATCAAAAAGTTTTAAGTTCTCTCCCTAGCTTGTTGAAAAAGATCTGGAGGTGTCTGTCGACTTTAAAAGCTGTTTACAGCTGGCAACTTTGTTGGAGCCTTCAGCCAAAATGAGCTCTGAGCGTGGAACTGGGGCTGCCTTCTTGTATCTAGAGCTGGTCCCTTGCCGGTCAAAACGGAGGTGTGTTGGCATGGCCAGGAAACTTCGTGGGAGCGCGGACTTTCTTTTTTTTTCCTTTAGAGGCTCTAAACCTCGCAGTAAGGTGGAGCAGCGCCGTTCTCTGGTGCCAGTCCCAGCCGGGGTGTAGCTGCCCCCTCTCTGACTCTGCTTTTGGTTTTGAGGAAGTTCTTAATCTCTCTGTGACTCACTGTCCTAATCTTTGAAATGGCTTAATAAGACTTGTCACGCTTGCCTCCCAGGGACATTAACATCTAATTGATGCTCACGAAGCGCCTTGATCTGGGAGAAAAGAGGGCATCTTGCTTCCCTCATTTCGCCACTTTGTTTTGGGTGCTAATTACATTACATGGGTGGAAAACAGATTATCTGACAACCGAGCTGAAATTCGTGTCTGTTATCATTGACACAGGCACTCTAAGTGAGTGCATGCCCATTTATGCTTAGTTTGAGGTGTCTGGGTGTTTCTCTAAGAACAGCTGGCTTTATCCTTTCTGGAGGATGCATCTGAGAAATTGCCCTGAAGCAGCAATAGACTTTTGCTCCTAACTCTAGAGATGCCACACAGTTTGTCTCTGCGTATTACGAGGTCAGTAAAGGTTTTAAGAATTGAAACTGTGTTGACTCAACTCTCAGCATGTCTTAAATCTTACTTTGCCTGACTCCTACGTCAGTCTCAGTTTTTGTCATGTTTCGCTTCTTTAGAAATAGAGAAAACATGCAAATTTACATTTCTCTGCTTGAAAATACAAGCTTTAGAACATAAAATATATCTTTTTAACCGTTTTACTTGCTGCTCAAAGGAGTAATTAGCCACTTTACTTCCCTGATTTGAATCATTCCCCCTGCTCCTTATGGCCTCTAGGCAGAGAGTAGAGCTGCAGTTGCAATGGGCTGGGACATTGGGGTCACACCAACACACACCTTTTAAAGTGCTGGTTGATGTTTGTTAGTGCTGTTCTCTTCATGGCACCAGGAAAAAATACTGGATTACGTCTCAGAGTGTGTGGTGGAAAGGGAAGTTCTGAAGGGAAACCGAAGCATGCTTCACTCCACTTGTCGTGTGGTCTGCAACAAGTGATGTGACTTCCTGCCCTATCTGTAAAATCAGGTGAATTCTTAACATATTGGTATAAAGAAAAGCATACAGAAATGGGAAGTCGTCGCTGTTTCACCCTGAATTTCCTTTTTGTTTGTTTTTAGTGAACTGCCTCAATGTTGCTCTGAAGTTGTGTAGCATTACCAGATCCCTGACATCAGGGTGGTGCTGTTTGTGGGGAGATCGCATTTCCTTCAGTTTCCCCTAGAATCTAGACGTATGATCTGAAAAGGTTTGGTTTTTACTAAGATATGCTGAAGCAGGGTTTTCCAGTCGCTATCCTGTTGATATCCCATTCCTTGTGGAGATTGAGAGAGCCTATGTTTTGGCTGGAGATGTTCTTGAAGTGTAAGAAACCATAAAACAGGAGAGGTGATTGCTCTCCAGTTTCTCCATGAGTATGCTTTAAGTCTTTCACCTCTTTTAGCACATAACCTTGTGTTTGCTGCAGCTGTCTTGCTGCTCTGGTGTTTTATAGCTGGTATCTTGAAAACTCAAGGGAAGACTTTGACGTGGTGTATGTTTCCCATTGGGACTGTGACATTTGCTGTGAGTGCCTGGTAACCTGTGTCTGTTCCTTCTCCTCACCCTGATTCCCCTGGCGTCAGCAGAAAAGCTCTCCTTCCTGGTGGAAGGGGCCGTGCTTCTTGAGGGCATGGTGTGTTTTGGTTCCCTTCAAATGAAGACAATTTCGGGTGTCTGAAGCTGAGATCTGCCTCCCAATACTCCTTCTGTTTTCTCACTTGTTAGACCCGGAGCCAAGGAGCTACAGAAAGGCTGAGGGCTTGTTTTCTGTGTCTGTGCTGGCAGCCTGGCCTGCATGCATCTCTATAATAGAAGTGTACCTGTATTGTAGGAATTTGGTGTGTGAGCAAATTCTTGGCTGCACTTTTCCTGTTCAAGCTCTTTCTGTGTGTGGAGCCCATGAACTTTGAAAGTGCAGCCCTCGCCCTGTGTCTGCCAGCTCAGCTGTGCAGGGAGGGCACACTGCTTGCTTCTTATCACTGGGACCACTTTTAGAGGTGTTTGTACAGCAAACTGACTCTTCCAGAAGTGATCTTAGTAGTTCAGGGTAAGTTAGACTGATTCTGGAAAATATAAGTATTCTAAATTAAGGCTATTAAGTGTCCACTGATTCAGTGACTGTGCAGATATGCAGTTAATATTGTATTGTGACACATTCTGGAAATTGCTGTGTTTATTTTTGACCTGGAGAGGATGACTAACTCTTTCATGTATGCATAGTTACATTTACAAGCGAGTAAAAAGTTACCCAAAATTATCTTTAGACTCCTAGTTCCATGAAAGGAAGAAAATTCAGACTTGTCCCTAAATCTGAGCTGTGTGTGCTATCAAATCCTCTTTCTGCTCTGTGTTGATAACTCTGTGTTCAGTGGGGGCTAAGTTTTCAAGGGTTTTCTTATCTCCTCCACATTTTTGTGGGCAATTTAGTGTGTGGGTAGAGGAAGAAAAGCAACCCCATTCTGTACTGGGAAAGGTAGGTGGTACCAAACACAAATTAGAATACACTACTGCCATAGCTTATATTTAGTTAAATTCTGATTGTTCTTATTTCAATGTCCCAGTAACACTGGTGTAGTTAGGAGGAAACTTGGGTTTGTTTCTTCTTGCTTTTGGCCCCCTAGAGCTGTGATGGCAAAACCTGGCGAGGCAGGTGGTTTATGGAATTGTGTGATGGAAATAAGTGGACTAGATTTAAACTTTTGTTCTTGGCTCTGGCATCTCCTCTGCCGTGCTCTGGAGAAATGAGGGCAGCAGTTTCTCCAATTGCTGCATTCAGCCAAGGGGACATCACCAATTCACTTTTTAAAATTACTGTGCCTGGCATTGTATGTTGTGGAGTTTTGGCTTCCTCAAAAGCAGTTTCTTTGGATCTGTTAGTCCACATAAATCCTTCTCAGACCTTTTAAGCTGGCAGCTTATTGCCTGTTTGGACTGCAGTAATGCCCAAAGGGGTGCTACAGTTCATTGCTCTCTATTGCTGCCATCGCCAGAGCATCAAAACAGAATTCCCGAAGCCATGCGAAATCTTTGTTGGGAATAAGCAGGGATGCTTTGTAATCACCTTTAAATAGTGTTACGGTAATTCAATGGACCTTAGACCACCCTTCCAGTATCAAAAGGAGCTACAAGAAGGCTGGAGAGGGACCTTTTACAAAGGCAGGTAGTGATAGGACGGGGGGTAATGGCTTTAAACTGAAAGAGGGCAGGATTAGATTAGCTGTCAGGAAGAAATTCTTTTCTCTGGGGGTGGTGAGACACTAGAACCGTGATATTTTTATTATATAGTGTTACTTTTAGCAGACTAAGGACATTAAATGAATACCTGATTCTGGTAACATATTTTGTCATTTTCTTAGCTGAATAGATGACTCCCGTACCTTAACTGGAAGGCTTTTAAATCTTCCAAGTTTTTTTCTTCCTAGCCTATGATGTGCAAATCATGTATGATGCAGTCCAGCAAAAGAAAAAAAAAAAAAAACAGTTTTGTAAACAGCAAAGCAGAAGGTGGAGCAGAAGACAAATTTTGCCCTCTGAGAAGCCTCGTGTTTGGCAGATAGTGGAATTCTCTTTTGTGTGTAATCAGATAAGAGTGTATTGCAAAGACCATAATCTGTGTTACTGGCTGATGTGAGCCCCATCTGTTAGTGGTGTCAGGGGTGTGCAATACCCTTGCCCTCTATACTCCTGCACGCAGGGAGCAGCACAGAAGGATTTACAGAAACAAATGCAGGCTCTGAAGGCTGTTGCTAAAAGCAAAGGGAGGAATTCAGAACGGAATGCAATATTCTCTGCTGGCACCCTTTCTAGCTGAGGAAAGCCTCTGGTTAAACAAGAATTTGACAGGATACTGGGTACTTTCTTGGTTTCTGCTTATTCATAGTTTGACCTCCTTTCATACGGGTTCACCTGTTGTATGTGCTTGTTATCAGGCTGTTTCTTATTGATTGTCTTTATGGCCCCTTGTGCTGATCTGGGGAGTAATGTAAAATAGCAATCTGAGCTGATTAGAAGGAAAATCAGGGTTTGTGTTGGGCTTGACTTGGTGGTGGTAAATATGCAGTCAGTGCTAATCACCCCCGTGTCACCATTCACCCCAGCTGTGGGTCGGACACAGGATCTGCTCGTGCACTTGAATTGCCACTGCTTTTCTCCTTTCAGAGGCAGCAAAGCAGTGGGCATCCTGACACAAGAGCTTACTTCTCCAGGTCTCATTTCCATCCTAGGTGAACTCAGAGAACTCCTGATGGAATGTGATATTTGGGCTTGGATAATTTATGTGAACGAGTTCTCATTGAGATCTGTCTCCTGGCCTTCTGCTTGGTATTTGATTTTCCCCTTTCACTGAGTGCTACAAATTCCTTTGGTTGCCACCTATGCAGCCAACTGTTTCTGTCAGTTCAGAAAATTGTTTCAGTAATTACATGGCTGTAGGGACAGAAGAATATTGAAGTCTGGAGCCATTTTTAAGATTGCAGACT
The DNA here is from genome assembly GCA_013397075.1 of Rhabdornis inornatus. Taxonomy (NCBI): domain Eukaryota; kingdom Metazoa; phylum Chordata; class Aves; order Passeriformes; family Rhabdornithidae; genus Rhabdornis; species Rhabdornis inornatus. Next base: position 544,057 of record VWZS01007477.1, on the reverse strand, counting down.
ATGAATGTGGAGTGTAGGTTCCTCCCATTTCTGTCTATGGATTTTTAAAAGTAACAGCTGACACCCCTGTGTACAATATTTGTGTTCAGAACATTAATGTACTTGAATCAATGTCAGAAACATGCACGTGGTTAAGGCTTGGACACAAGCTCCACGAATATGTGCTATTGGTGCATTCAAAAACTGAGTTTTTTGATGTAATCAAGTCCCTCTTGCTGTGCTTACTCTCTGAAACTCTGCCATGGCACCAAGTCAACATTAGGTGTCCCAAAAATGCCTCAGCCACATCTCATTTGTAGCTGGGATGCTTAGATAAGCAGGCAGGAAAATTGGTTAATGTGCACCAGGCCAGCTTTGTGCACATAGTGGGGAAGAAACTGCCTTTAGTATCCCCTGTGGAGTAATTCTGGTGACTACTTCACATATATCAATTTTCATGTTAAAGATAGAACAGAAGGGTGCAGGGCGGAATAACCCTGGGTGGGGACGCAGCAGGATGCTGACCTCAGGTAGGACAGGTTTGTGCTCCAGAGCAGAGTTAGAGCATCCTGGGGCTGGCAGATGTGGCTCTGGCAGATGTGGTGCAGCAGGAGCAGTGCCAGGCACCAGGAGCTTGGCAGAGCTGGGTGCTGGCCCCTCACTCAGAGAGAAAGATTTCTCTCTGGGGTTCTTTCCCACCTGGGAATGAACAATCAGAGTAGAGTTCAGCTCTGTGCATTTATGTGGGAAAGGAGAGCCACAAGGATTTAATCCCACACTTTCCTATGCAAAGATGCAAAGGGAAGTGTTCTTTTCTCTCTCTCTGTTTTCTTTTTGACTGAGGGAAGGGTTGTGATTGTTTGTTGAATACATTCACACAGAGGGCTCCAGATTGCTGAATGCATGTGCTGAGAGGGCTCCAGCAGAATTTCTGATGCTGTTTCATGACAACTGCAGGAGCTTGACATCTTAAGGCCCTATTTATGCATTTAGATATAGACCACCACAGCTGTCTGTAGCTACTTCTTCAGCTACTACCTGACTTAGTGATCGATGGTATTAGTAACTTGTGTGTAGAAGCATTTTCAAACTCATTTATGGAACCAAAGCATGTCTCCCAATTATTTTGTTTATCAGGCATTAGCAGAGACCAAAAAGAGCTATATGGCTGTTTCAGAGCAAGGTGAGATATTTTTGTGTGTTGTTCACAATACTCTTCCCTTACAGAGGTTAGTCTAAGGTTCTCCCTGACACTCAGTAGAATACATGAATAACTTAATGCTGTGTTTGACAGAGTTTCTTGAGTCAGCTTTTTCTAAGGCAGCACCTGTGTGCATCCTTCAGGATGGTCAGGAGGTTCTGCAAAGCAGTGTCCATATGAAACTTCTGCCTTTTGTCATAAAGTTTTGTGGATTCTGACCCAGAACTTGATAGGATACATGTTTGTAAGGCAATTTGGCTTATTTTAAATCACAAGCCAATAGAACTACAAACACTGGCTTCTGAAAAACAGCTGTGTAATTATCTGAGTGTCTCATTTCATAAATTTCCAAGGTAAATCCAGAAATGACATACATAGTATAGCAGGTTTACATTTGCACACAAGATTTACTTTAGAGGTACGTATTAATGCATATATATCACAGTTTTTTGTTGGTTTGGTGTTTTTTTTTTTTTT
>VWZS01007477.1:479325-542388 GCA_013397075.1 Rhabdornis inornatus | reverse complement strand
TTTTTGCTTTAATAGTTCTAGTGAACAAAGGATGTGAACCACTAGTTTTCAGTTTTATTTGCTCTGCTGAATTAGCCAAGGATGGCAAGGTTTTCCTTGCCACTCTGCCTTATCACTTGTTATCCAGCCAGTAGGCCAACCCACATGCAACATTTATTGAAAGTATGGGCAAGAGGGAGTTACTGGGACTTCTACAAAGTCAGCTTAATTCATGACTTTGCCCAACTTTCCTGCTAGGTCTCAAGAGGCATTGTAAGGTTATAAGCAGTGCTTCTGATGAGTTCATGGAAGTTTTAATGATTGTTTCTCTAATGAAAAAAACCACACCTTTGTCATACTGAGAAGCACCTCGTGTTTTGAATCCAAATTTTCTACATTTCTGTTGGGTTTTGTCTGTTGTATGATATTTAGCTGGGATATTTTGCCAGTCACAGGGCTGAGATGCGTGTTTCTTTTAATTTTGGAGGAGGAGGTGAAGTCAAACTGTGTTTTCTTCCTTTTGGCTGATGATTCTATTATGATTATAATGGTGATTCTGATTTCTTTGGGAAGAATATCCAGAGGAGTGATAGCTTTTCTCTGTTCTGCCAGGTCTGGGGAATTTAAAATGAAAACTAATAGATTATTTTGGACCTCATCACTAGAAACCAGTATTGGCAACATCAATATTACTTCTCACAATTAGAATGAAGCAAAAAAGGTAACATTTACATTAATTATTTAATTACCAAACAGATCTGTATTCACATGGAGAGTGTCCGTGTATCTATGTTCCCTTTCTATTTTTGGCACTGGGATCAACATTTCTGATATTTCTTGATATCTTGAAAGGAGTATTTGTAGTCACAGTCCTGTGTGAAGAGTTGCTTTGCATCTTGTGATCCGTTGGGCTTTTTTCATTCGTAAGGCTTCTCAAGCTCCATTTGCAGTGCTCTGCCTGTCCTGTATTCCCCATGGGTGGGAGGGGGGAGGTGAGGAGAAGTTTTCTTCATTCCAGCCGGGTGCTGGCACAGGCAGTGAGTGCTGAGTCATGTGCTGTGCTGGTGGAGTTTCGCCTGGCACACCCTGGCAGGTGCTCTCAGCAGAGCTATCCTGGTGCAATGGTAGATGACTGGGTTTGTTTTACAGCACTGACACTCTAATGATAACCTTGCCAGTGCTCAGGAGAGGTGGAGACAGCTGAGCTTTTTGCTTGGTAGCATGTTTAAAAATTTCTCTCAAGATACTGTGACTTGAAGGTTTTGGTCAGTGTGACTTACAAGGCTGTTGTGAACTTCTGTTGCAAAGTGTCAGAGTGGCAGCCAGACTTGGGCCAAAGGTTCTTCTTTCTTCCACCAAAATTGTTCTTTAATTGCTCATTCAGATTCTTTGCCATTACCTGTTTATTTTCTCCTCTAAGCCTGTATTCTAGATTATGTTCTTATCACTTTTGATTAAACTTCCAGCAGTAAAGTTGTCTGCTGTGAGATGGGTGTGCAGCCTCGCAGGGATCAGAAAAAGAGGGTGTAGGCGAGAAAGGGGAGGAAGGCACCTGATAATTGTGTAGGTAGCTGTTGCTAAAATCTGAGGTTTCTGTCTGGGAGTGCAAGGATGTTGTATTTACTGCATTTAACCCCAGAAGTGTCTGTGCCTGTGCAGTCACAGGTTGAGTCAAGCTGGGTGCTCTCTGCCCTCTGTGCCCAGGGTGTTTCCTCTCCCCCCAGCGCTTTGCACACCCGGAGTGGTGAAGCCCCATCAGCAGTGGCAGTGCTGGACGTGCTGGTTGTGATCCTTGCCCCTGCCTGCCGGGCTCTGCCCTAAGCAGATTTGCTCAGCTGACCTTTTAACCTGCTGGAGATGATCAGAGCCCTGCCCAAGAGCCGCCAGATGAGACGGGGTGACTCCGAGTGTCCCTGCCAGGAAAGGTAAAAGGAGCCAGCACCTAAGTGCGTCACCCAGCAGCAAGAAGATGAGCTGGAAGGGACCTGTGCAAAGTTCTCAGCTTCTGGTTTTGGAAAGCAAGGGTGCTCTCTGCCCAGTGCTGTACTGAAAATACCGAGGTGAACTGTTTGTGTGCTGCCATGCACTGCCTGCCAGCACACCTTGGGGAAATGGGCTCTGCAAAAGTCGACTCGTAATCAGTTGATATGCTGGATTTTAGGAATCCAATGAAGTGCTGCCTTCTGCACTTTTTTCCTAGCAATCTGCCTTAGGCTCTGTTTATATATTCATGGGCAGCATAAGGAGGGTTGTAGCAGCCAACTGAACATCTGTAACTTGCACTTCTTGACAATTTTTTTAGTCTTCTTTTATGCAAACCTATGGCATCTTTCGTCCAGTGAAGAAACCAGGATTCTAGCGCTATTAGCTTGTCCTGTCAATCACAGAAAGCCAAGAATAAACTATTCTGGATGTCACTGACTTGTGCACTAGGGTGTCTGGTAAGCAAACCCTTCATTTCCAAGGCTTTTGAGGTTTTTCTCAGCGTTACCTTGTGTTGCTCCTCTAGGCAGGGCACTGGTTGTGTTCTCTGGCAGGACTGGTGGTCAGCCAAGGGCAGAGGTGGAAGAGCTCCTGCTGTGTGTGGTGGAGGGAGGTGCAATTCTGATCGTGGAGGACACAAAAACTATCAGATGAAATACAGCAAGAGCTTCTCCTGGAAGCTCCACATTACTAGTGGCAGCAGGAGCCTGCAGTATGTGCTCACAAGCCAAATCCATGCCTGTGATATTCCCTGGATGTGTGTATGTGGTTTTGAACATGGCAGTCACAGGTAGCGTTTTCCCCAGACACAGGAGGAAGGAATTGCCTGGAGTTGGTAGCATCAGTGAAGAAGTTGTGCTCAGCCTGGCTGTGGCAGGAGCAGGAGGTCTGAGAGCCCTGCCCAGCTCCAGGAGCAGCACTGAGGGGACAGGGACGTTCCCTTGGGATGTTCCCAGCCTGTGCTGGGATAGTCTGTGCTGCACACAGCAGGATTTGAACTTCATGTGCTTCACAGTGCTCTGCACTGGCAGGAATGAGGGCAGGGGTAAAGCCTCTTGTGTTGTACCTTAAGGAAATGAGGAAATGGACTGACTCAGTGACTGCTGCAGTCACTTCCAGACTTCCTTTCGTAAGGTTTTCTGATTTAGAAATGCATTATGGAAATACTTGGCCTGGCATATGAGCTTTTTTTATGTTGCTGTGCTTTTTTCCTTTTATATATATATATTTTTTTTTTTTTTACTCTGGCTACTGGAGTGAGAGTTTTCTTTTAAGTAGTGTCTGGCTGTGGTATGACTTGCACACAAAAGAAAGCACTGTTTCTTGAAAGTTTTGCTTCCAGAGCTGATATAAATACCCTTTAATCTTCACCTGAGATTTAGTTTTTATGTTGACTCAATTTTTTTTTCCCTTGATGGGGGTGACCTCATAACATGCAAATTGTATCCTTTTGGACCTGGTGTGCCAGCTGTCCCAAACTTTATTTATGCACTGTATCACTGGCTTGTTCTCTTTGGTAATCCAAGTAGCAGTTCCAAGCAGTTGTTGGGGGGGATAAAATATATTAAAAAAAAATCCCTGTCTGGGCAGAAAAGCTGAGCTTCTGTGCTGTTTTCATGGGTTTATGACCTCTCAGAGCCTGTGTAGTGACCTCCAAGGATGTCCTACTTTTGAAAGATGCTGCAACAAAGCCTGTTCTGTGCATATGGCTTTTGGGGCGATGTTTGTGTTGGTATTTAATCACACTGGTAATACAGTATTAGGGCATTAGCCAACTCCTCATTCCTTGTTAACTAAACCTTGATAACTGGAGCATAGATTAAGATCTGGTATTTCACATTTCAGTGAAATAAAAGCAATCCTGTTTACCTGTATGCAGAAGAGAGGGAGAAAATTGTGCTGATGTAGAAACAGAATGAAGTCCAAGCCAGCATGAGTTCTTGGGCTCAGTACCAAAATGTTAAAAAAAAATCGTATTTGTAAAGTGGAGAACTAAACAGTATTTCTTTTGTGAATAGTTCAGATTCACACATTTTTCTTTCCATCCTTTTCCTGAAGGTCAGTTCTTTGTTTTTCTTCTTTGTCTCTATAAATTGGGGAATACTAAAGCTGTTTGAACTATCTGTTAAGGAACTGTGATAGTGGAACATGTCTTCAGTTGGTCTGCTTTGTGTAGACACATTGGCTGAACGGGTTTTGGCTTTCCTGATCAGCAGCTGGATAAAAACTTCCAATGTTCCAACGGTTCCCGTTCCCCAGTCCTTGGCAGAGCAGCACAGTGAGGGAGGAATGTGGTGCCCAGGGGATCAGCAGTGCAGGCTCAGCTAAAGCAAAACCAACTTGACCCAAGATGTTTTCTGCAAACCACTTGCCTTCCTAAATGGTTGTTTTCTCTCACAAATCCAGTTCTAATCAGCACCTTGGGTACTCTGGGAGCCCAGAACCAGTTAATCCCTTCTCTTTCTGAAAATTACAGGCTGTTGGAGAGTTGGGGCACCCAAGCAGCTTTAGTTCTGCCTTCCTGTAGCTGCAGGAAGAAATGTGATGCCTCTTATCTCCTGTGCCCTGGAAACACCATGCTGAAGTAAGCACCACACAGTCACACATGGCAGCATTTCAGGGTCCCCAAACAGCTGTGGCTGCTCCACATAACCTCATGTCAATATATGGGAATGAAGCAGCAGCACTGCCCTAAAACTTCCTGGGTCTGTGTAACATACCTGTGATGTTTGTGCACTTACACAGGCTCAGCTCTAAATGCACTGCTCACGTTGCCTCTCAGGTATGTGTGTTGGTGCTGGCCACAGATGCATGCTTGCACTGAGAGATTTCAACTCTTCTGTACAGTGAAGTGAATGTTAGGGCTAGATGGCAGTGAGAAAAGCAACCTGTTAGAAAAAATCGACCTTGTCCTTTGCCTTGGCACTTTAAAAGTGCTTGCATTCCTACAGTGTGTGCCCACTTAGATGCAGTGAAAAACAGGTACATGATAAAATAAATTTTTCAAATGAATGGATGACTAATGAAGAGCATGATGATAACATCTATATATTACAGCACAGGCCATTCAGTTTGGGAGATACTGGAAGCAAATGGCCATTGTTGCATAAAAACTTCAACAGAGAAGGTGCAACCACCTCTGATCTTCATTACTGTGGACAGGACTTACATAGAGAATTCTAACCTTAGGCTTCTGGAGCCAGGCTGTGTGATGAACAATTACTGTTAAGTGGTTTTTTTGGTCTTTCACAGTTTCTAGTAAACTTTGCTGGGCTGGAGAAGATGAATCATAATTTAATCCTGACTATATTTCGGCTTGTGAAAGCAGTGATGCGTTTGTCATCCCTCCTGTTGCTGGTTAATGATATTCTATCCTGAGAACATTTAATTTCTTGATGGGACTGCTTCCTACCATATTACTCCCATGGGTTTGGGAGTAACTTTTTTTTTCTTTTGTTTGTTTTTCTTTTTCTGGTGGATGTCCCAAAACTAATATTTCAGGATGTATTCTATAGCTTGACTGTGAGGATTTTTCTGCAGCAGAAATGGATCATGTTTTTGTAACTCCCTTGGCATCTTTATTTGGTTTTTTTTTTATACTTTGTTTTTCTTCATTTTTTGGGAAGTCTGGGCAGAGGGAGGGTATAAATTGTCCTGCACATTTTCTTCCAAAAATACTTTTTCTACTTTCAGAAACTATGTCTTTTCCAATCTCTTCTGGTAACTGTGGGTCCAGTTTACAAGGACAAAAACATAAAACAGATACAAAGCTAACAAGTAGCTTTCTGTCTGTTTTTGTCTTTTTATGTAAATACTCCTTGGAGCAGAGTTTTGTGTTTAATCTAATCTTCTGGTTTCCCATCACCCTCTGGCTGACTTGTCTGGGTGTGGCTTCTCAGTTCTCCACTGCCATTCAATGGCTGTTTATTGGTGGTGAATTGGCATTGCTGCACCCGGGGAACCTATCATTTACAGCTCAAAACTGCTTTGGGGTTTCTTTGATTCGTTAACTTTGTGGTTCCCATGGATTTCAGTGTGACTGATAGCAATTAATGCCCCAGTAAAGCACAGGAAGAACTGTGTGTGCTACCTTGTCTTGGAAAAAAAAAAATTACAGCGATGGAATGTGTTGATTCCTAAAAATGTGTGTGTATGCATATGAAATACTGCCCAGAACGTTTCATTTCTTTGATCATTGGCAAAGCAATCCTGTCTGTGTTTTCAATGGATTAATCCTCGCTACTGATCTGGAAGTCTGATGTCTACAGATGAGGGCAGCTCTGCCAAATGAATGATTGTGGACTGGAGCCCTCAGGGTCTTGCAGCCCCAGTGCCAGCTGTTTATTCCTCTTGGGTCATTGTCACAGCGCCAGCAACCAGAGGGACACTCCTGGAGAGCAGAGATCTACAGATCCATGCTTGGAAAGGTGATCTGAAACACACTCCTGAGAGCTTTGGGCACATACCTATGGAAACTAACAGTGGTGCTGTTCTTTTTCTCCCCAAAGATGTAACCTGCAGTGTTTGCTTCAGCACAGCCATCATTTCATAATTTTGCTTCAAAAAATCTTGAACAAATATTAATTTCCTTTCTGACAGAAATCCTGGGGAGAAACAAAAGACAGCCTTGCTTTGGCATCCAGTGTTCTCTGAGGGCATTTTCGAGTGTCTCCAGCTGATGGTTTTGGGCAGCTTTCAGAGAAGCAGCATTGCTGCTCTTTTTTGCTTTCTGTGCTGGGAGAGATTACAGTGAGGGGACAGACAGGCTGTACCTGAGCACTGGGTGGCTTCAAGGATTCCAGACTGGTGGCACTCTGTGTGCCTTGCTCCCTGCTGGGCTGCACCAGAAATCCCACATCGCTGTGCCAGTTCATGGCCTGTCTTGCTGCCCCATCCTTCTGCATTATTCCTGTTCTCAAAGTGCCATGAGCCAGCATCATGTCTGTGACTGCTGACTAAGAGTCTGCTTCTTACTGCTTCACGTGTTTGTTTTCTTGGATGGTATATTTACTCCATAATTATGTCCCCGTGCACACAAAGGGAAAGCTGCACTAGAGGAGCCGCTGCCGAATGTGGCTCGGTTTTGTTGGTATAACTTTATATGTACCAGGGGTTTTGCTGACAGGGCTCTCTCAGCTACAGGGTATGCTTTTATTTGTCTTCCTCTTGGTCACAGTTGTGCCATCTGAGTTTTGCCTGTGACCTGAGGGTGAGGAGCAGAGAGGAGGACACAGGGCTGTGAGAGAAGTGGGATGTTGATGTTCCCACTGGCAGCTGGGCAGGGGTGGTGCCAGAGTTCCCTCTCCATCATCCTCTTATGTCATCCATCCCTGCTCAGTGTGTCCTGCCCTGCCATCTCCCTGCTGCTGTGATTTTGGGAATGGAAAAATAGAGTATTACTTGCCCTCCAAGTTAGTCTGGCTCAGTGTTCTAAACATCCTATTGAAAGTAGAAAATCTTGTGCTGATCAAAAGACAGCCAGCACTGCCTATTCTGTGATTAATATCTACACTGTTCCAGCTTGTGAGCTTGAAATTAGAAGTGTCACTATAGGAAAAGAAAGGCAGGACTTTCAAAGAGATTAAAGATTGTCCTTTAAATTGTTTTCGCTAAGACTATATCCATAAATCATCCTTCTAGCTTAAATAACAGGTGCCTTTTCTTAAGAGCTATGCTTTCTTGTAGGCTGATGTTACCTTTCTGTCTTCCTTTGTTCTTGTGATCCTAACCTAGGAAAACATCAGCATAAACTTTCTACTGTTGTTTATATTGTGTTTCTGATCTACTACAACAGAGCTGAAAAATGTTCTTCCTCGTAACTAGTCTAAACAAGAGTCAGGTTTTAATATCTTGTTTATGCATAGCATTAACCCCAAATGACTGTGGTATAATCGTCTACAGTTACCTTTGAAGATGCAGACTACATGGAAACTTGGGACTTTGCAGCAGAGCTTTCAGCAGCCCTGTAAAAAATATTTTTAAAGTACTTACTGTAACCTGCACAGAATAAGAATTGAGCTAGACATTTCTCCTTACAACTGTTGGACTTGTAGGTTTAGAGTTGTAATTCCCACTGGTGTAGCTACAACAGCATTGCTTTAAAATAAAAAATAAAAAGAAAATTTCTTTATTTTAGAACTCATTCTTCAGAAATTATGGTGTTTCTGATGAGTAGTTTAAGCTGCATACAGATGCCTGGATGTCATTCATTTGAAAAACTTGTGCTTTTACTTTGCAAAATGAGCGTCTGAGGGGTTCAGTGATGCTCACAGGACAGGACCTCCTGTGCAGGCAGCAGGATGGTGTGGCTGCCAGTTGTGTGCTGGGATTTATCTGGAAGCTGGAAAGTGCTGTGTGCCTGGGCCCAGCACAGCTGGGGCAGAGGCTGAGCCCCCATCCCTGGGGTTGCACATCTGGCCCCGGGACAGCCTCCCATGCTTCCCCCTGCCAGCACTGTGTGTTCCTGTGAATGGAGACACATCAGGCTGCTGCCTTACAGGACTCATCTCATTTGTCTCATTTCACTTGTTTTAGAGGAGCTGCTGTCCATTTGGGTGCTTTTAGAGATGCATACATGCACATGTGTTTGCATAAACACAAATTTTCTTCTCCCCATTCAAAGATTTATCCCTTCCCTAATCCAGCAATTGGCAGAACTCTTCCCAAGCTTCCCTGTAAAATCTGCCCTCCATCAGGAAGATTTGCACTCTCCAGGGTCAGTGTGAGCACTTCCAGCACTGCCATCCCACTTTGATTTGCTGCCACTGCCACAACCATAGTGCATTCCCACAGCCAAGCTCAGGCTGGTAACATGAAGAAACAAACCGGGCTATTTTTAAAGCTTCCAGCTTTAAAACGTGTGGAATGTGACTCGGTCTGGGTGGCAGATAAAATCCTACTGGTAGGTCATTTCATTTTATGGTTCCTGTGAATATATCTGAAATATCCCATGCCAAGCCTTAGTGTGCTCATGCACATGTTTCCAGCTGCAGCAGGTTAAACGGGCACAGCAGCACTTGTTGGAAACCTGTGTTTGAAATGTCTCATAGAACTTGAAATGTCTCATATAACCACCACTGCAAAACAAGCTGATAGCGTGCATGGTAACCTTGTGAGTGCACAGGCACACAGTGTCTCAGTAGGAGCTGTTTTGAATTCCATACTTGGCCCCAAAAGTTATTTTGCAGGAGTTCTGTGGAAGTCAGCTTTTCATAAAAATAGAGAAGAGTAATCTGGCTGTTTACAGAGACAGTTTGTGAGGTTTTGTTCAGAGGCAGCTTCCCTTCATTGATGTTTCTGCTAAGACTGTGCATCTTAAGGAATGGGTTGTCTGTTTGTGGCTAGCACAAAACTAGTATTTCAGACCAACTTGCTTTTAACTAGTCTTATAAGCAAAGCAAATGAGAGCTTTACTTGTTACCAGAATCACATATAATTCTCTTTTCCTTTTATGTCATTTTTAGGACAACATACAAAGAAACCAAACCACCAAAAAGCTGTGTTTCCTCCAGATAGAAATGTTTACATTTAAAACGGCCTCCACAAAAACAAAGTGCATCACCGCAGAAACTAAGCTGAAAAACTCAGGAGGTCCTGTAACATGGCCAGTTTCACTTGCAAACTTCACTTTTTTGATGGCATTGATGTGTTTGACAGTTCAGTCAGGGAAAGAGGCAGCAGAAATACTGTAGTTTTAGCTGATGATGAGGAAGGGCTGGAGTAGATGACTGCTGTGATTACCAGACATTGCAGAACGCAGTCTTTTGTTTCTGTTGTTGTTTCTAACCTTAAGTCAACAATAAATGTATTGTATCCTGCATGCCAAACTGGAGTCTTAATAAAAGAATTTAGTCTTGGTAAACATGGCAGAATTAGGGCTGTATTGAAAATGGAATCAGGATTAGTGGTATTGAATGCTAGGAATTTAATCCTTTTCTGATCTCCCCGAGGAACATGTTCTCAAGTATTAGAAGCAGCGCATTAAGGGACTAGGGAAGAACTTAAGTGCTTCGAGTTTGAATTAAATTAGTGCTGTTCTCATTCCAGTGGGACAAATAAGCCAAAAGAGGTTTTTAATTTTTGCGGGTAGTACCTCGAGACCTTGCTGACAAGCAATTTGTATGGGACTGCTGTCAAAAAGTTGTGTTATTTTCCTGTAATGACTCACATATGTCAACTTTGCTGCTTGCTCAGCTTGCTGCTGAGAGAGTCCATGTGCAGATGTGAACGAGCTCCGTACATCCCTCTGACTAGAGATACTTTCTGCAATTGCCCTGACAGTGGAGCTGCTTTTTTCAGGATTGTCTGCAGTAGCAGAGCTTGCTTTGCTGACAGGAAATACCAGCCAAGACCGGAGACAATGTGCCATTGCTTTAACTTATGCTTTCTCTCTGCCCCTTTTGCACTGCTTCCTTTTAGTTGTAACAAGACCTTCACTTTCTTCTTGGGCAGCCACCAGGCATGAGCAGCACTTCTCAGCTTTCCTTATCTGACATTCCTGTTACCCTGGCTGGAGGCAGAAAGGGGGCAGGGATAACTTCTGACAGTGGAGGGGCCACTGAAATGGAGCCCTTCTTCTTTCCAGTGTACTCTGTGCCCTCCAGAGACTCCTGCAATGCCATGGGAAGGCCAAGTTCTTGTGAGTGCTCAATACATCATGCATGGGACCTAAAATGGCAATTCTTGAGTCTTAACCCACAAGTGCTTCAGTTCTGACTTAAAAGAACTATTTGTCCAGCCTATTTCCTGCTCTCTCCTTCTTTTCCTTTCACTGACCCAAATTTTTATTGGGCTCTGCACCACTTCAGTGAAGTTTCAAATAAAATGCATTTTATTTTTTGGATTGTGCTACTAGAGGAAGTTCAAAAGTCACTTTAAAAAGCATAGTTTGCAGTTTCAGCATCAGTACTCACCTTGATGAGATTTTTGGCTCTGTATTTCATCCCTAGAGTGATCTGTATGATGAAGGAAGTAAAAGGATAAATGATAATACTCTAAGAACTCAAGTACTTTGCCAAACACTGTTAATTTTTCTTCTACAGGTAAGCAGTTAATGCATTGCCTCTTAAGTCTGAGACAGTTACAGAACAGGAAACTTTAATTATAGGCAAGAATGACCTTGTTGAACTTCTTATCCTTATTACATTGCTTCTAATGACTTATATACAATACTGCAGTGAAATATCAGTGACTTCTCAGAAAGAAATGCATACTTCTCCATCAGCTGCATATACTTAGAGCACCATCTTCAGCTCTGTCATCTGTCAACACAGTGTTCCTGCCAAAAAAGAAGAGAGAAAATAAGTGGTGTTCCCAGCAATCCAGAAACCTTAGTAACCAGTCTCCTGTCTCGTCCTGCTTTTTTGACCACAAAATGTTACTTTTTTGGAGAGTGTGACCTCTGACACAGCTAGGAGAAATGCTTCACTAGTGAGCAAATGTCTCTTCTGGGATGCCACTCCTCAGTTTTTCAGTATGGGCAAGATGGGAGTGTGTTGGAAGTTCCTGAGGAGAAGATTTTGTGCCCAGAAAACAGAGTCTTAGCTTTGTGGTGTTGGAGAAGGGAGGCTTTAAGGCTGGAGAAGGTGTCCTGCCTGTTCTCCCCAGTGGAAGGGCAGAGGAAGGCCAGCCCTTGTGTGTGTGCAACACTTGTACTGTGTGCTAAAAATGTTTTTGTCTGCAGTGGGTGCTGCCTTGTCCTCGCTGCTACCAGCACTGCCACATGCTGCATTTCTTCTTTGCTTGGTTCAGATACTGCTCTGCTCTTCCCTGCTGGACAGAAGCAGCTGAGGCCATAAACTCTTGTGTGTGTGGGCAGAAAAAGGCACTGAGGTAGGAGCCTGTGATCACTCTTGCTTAAGAGTTAACTTCACAGCTGAGGCCGTGAAACTCTTGTGTCTGTGAGCAGAAAAAGGCACTGAGGTAGGAGCCTGTGATCACTCTTGCTTAAGAGTTAACTTCACAGCTGAGGCCGTGAAACTCTTGTGTCTGTGGGCAGAAAAAGTCACTGAGGTAGGAGCCTGTGATCACTCTCAGAGATCAGAGTTACCTTCTGAGGATCCTTGTGTCTTCTGAGCACCCTAGGCTGGGGGTGAGCTAACAGGACAGTGGAGAGGCAGCAGAATGTGAGATTATGGTGACAGAGGAGAGCGTGTCCCGCTGACACGTGCCTCTGATGCTGCCCTGCTCCCCCATTTCGCTTAAATTTCTCTCAAATTATTTTGAGAGACAAGGAAAATAAATACATCCACTTCCCTCTTGTAGAAATATCTCAGGCAAGTTGAAAAGTCGGGTCAAAGAAGTGTTTAGCCTTGATTTTAAGTATTTTTTTTAAAATGGGCCTCAGATGCTGAAGCGCGTGCCTATCAAGCTGTTCCAGCCCCATGGTTATTAGTGTTTATCTTCACTAAGGGTTCATTCCAGCACATGGTAGCATCTTGCACTGTGTTGCACAGCTGTTCCCTGCCTTTGCCATGGAGCTGTTGGGTCCATCAGTCCCTTTAGGCCTGGTCTGAGCCTGTGGTGTAGTTCTGCCACCCAGAGCCAGGCTCGCTGCTGCTGGGGCTGTGCTCGCCCATCATCCGGGGCTCCAGCCTGCCCACGGTGTCCTGAGCTCTTCCTAAATCCCTGCAAGTTCATGGCACTCCACTGCTTGGAAAATCACATCTTCTGAAAGGTGTCCTGAGCTCTTCCTAAATCCCTGCAAGTTCATGGCACTCAGCTGCTTGGAAAATCACATCTTCTGAAAGGTGTCCTGAGCTCTCCCGAGTCCGTGTGACTTTTATGTGAGCCAGATATTTGAAAACTTTGTACAAGCATCAACATGCAAAGGCACCATTCAGGCCTTCAATATTCTCACTCGCCAACTTGAATTGGAGCCTTTGGACAATAGAAACTTTTACACCAAACTGAAATCGAGAGTGACCACATGGAAGGCCAAAGCTTTGTGGAACACAAACTTGATAAAAGAGCCATTCTGCTGCTTGGAAAATTACACTTCTGAAAGGTGTCCTGAGCTCTCCTGAGCCTGTGCGAGCTCATGGCACTCTACTGCTTGGAAAATCACATCTTCTGAAAGGCAGGGCGTGTAAAATATTCATGCTTTTACCTCACAAAGCTCTGCAGAGGAGGCATGAAACATGCTATAAATGAAGTATTCAGAGGGGAAAACAAAAATTTCCTGACTTTATTCTTGGCACCAAATATTTAATCATGACATTTGGTCTAAGAAAATGTACAAACTCTCAACATTGCCAATTTATTTTACCCACAAACCCACAACAGACTGATGATGTGCATACAAAGGTTATTTATTTTGAGCACAGACAGGGAATGTGAGTATTCCAAATGCTTCCTTATATCTCCCTGTGGGATCTCTTTAATAAGTTGCATAATATTTTTCTGTATTAGAGGATGGTAAGATAGACATGGTGGGTCTCTTCTTTACTTAAATACACTGGTTATGTTTCCTTTTTTCTTCTTTGAAGGAAATGCTAGCAGAGAATTAATAGTTTGTGAACAGTGTTAAACTGAGAAGCATGACTTCAAAAGCCTTTCTAACAATTTATTCTGAAACTATCAGCCAACAGATGATGTTCCAAGTAAAATAACTAATTATGTGGGAAGTTAGGCAAGCATTGATTTAGTTTTTGGTTTCTTGGACTGGCAGATAATTCTTTAATAGCAAGAAAAAGAATACACGACTTAAATTTCTGAACTTGAGTCCAGGTAAACCTTCTTCTGAGGACAAGTTTATACATAACCTGTAACAGTTTTCTTGGAAAACGTGAAAGCCACTTGGAATCTTTCTGTGGACCTTGGCTGACTCTAAGATGCTCCCCATTAGAGTTGGAGAGCAGGGTTAAAGAAGGATAAGGGAGTGCTGCAATGAAAGTATTTTAGTTCTTTGAAACTCGTGTTAATTTAGAATAGCATTGCTCTTGCAGGATGTCAGGGTATTTATCTGGAATATCAGGCACGGTTTGACAGTGATCATGTTACTAGGAAAAGCCAGTGGGGCTTAGCAGGCCAAACATGATTACTTTATATCATCAGCACATGACAAGGTAAGGCTCCAAAGACATAACTTCAGCATTGAACATGTGGAGACGTGGAGATAAAATTCCTTTCTATGCGCTAGAGCACCAAACCCTTTCTCATTTTGGCAAGAGTTTTAGGAAAAGAGGGGCTCTCTGTGATTGCTTGTTTTCTGGTTTCTTCAGTTCTGGTGTAACTTGTGATGGTGTTTCTGTGCAGCCTGTTTTGTGCATTTGCTTGTGGCAAGTGATTGTGCCAATTCTAAATTGCTTTGGGTAAGCTGCACCCTTGGCCCTAACTTGTGCAACAGCATAAAAAAATCCATCAAGCCATGTTGACTTCTGGCTGCAGGTTTCCATGAATTCTTAAGACCAAAATGTCACTTTCTGTTACATAAATTCTGCTTGGGGAAAGAACCTGGATGCTGGGGTTTGTTCATTAGTTATCTAAGACTGAACAAAAAACAAAAAAAGAAAGAAATCCTCAAGCTCTCAGTGAAGCTGGTTTTCCTGTAGCAGTAGGCATGAGTTAGCAGGGGTTTTATAACAGGCTTTGTGAGTACAAGTCGTGACAGCATGAGTGTGTTATGTTTGTTTGTAACACTGGAGTAGCACTGCTAACTTTTTGTGCCTTGTCTAGTCACTGTATGCTGGGGTTTTATGTTCATATTGTGTGTGCAGTTTGTGGGTTTAATTTTATCATGCAGAACCTGCTTTAATATGACCTGTATTTGTCTTTTCTAGGAATAACATGTGTGGAAGTACTTGCTGTTGTTGATCACCTGTACCCCAGCACAAGAGCTCCAGCTTAATCATTCTTCTCAAGCTCTGCTCTCAGAACATGGGGGAAAACGATGATGAAAAATACAATCAAGCTGGCCAGATATTTGAAAACTTTGTACAAGCATCAACATGCAAAGGCACCATTCAGGCCTTCAATATTCTCACTCGCCAACTTGAATTGGAGCCTTTGGACAATAGAAACTTTTACACCAAACTGAAATCGAGAGTGACCACATGGAAGGCCAAAGCTTTGTGGAACAAGCTTGATAAAAGAGCAAGTCACAAAGAGTATAAACGTGGGAAGTCTTGTATGAACACTAAGGTAAGTGGAGTTCAGTTTTGGATTTCATAGGTTGGGAATTTTTAGACTTGTTTTTCTGCAGAAGCAAGGTTCCTACCATCACATACAGTGTCTGTTTAGTGCCCTTCCGTTAATGTGCTGAAACTGGTTATCGACTGATTTGGACAAATTTTAAGGTGTTTTTCTTCTGAAAGTTCTGTGGAAACTCACTATATATATATATATTATATAAACCTTAAAGGATCCTGTTTCCCAGTCTGTCTCAGACTTTCTGTCCTTTTTACACCTCATCACCAAACAAGTGTAAGATGCAAACCTCTGAAGAAGTAGGCTGCATTCTTCACAGGCTCTCAAGAACTACTTGCTTTATTAACCAGGGGTTTGCAAGGTACAAACTGTAACATATTCAGCAGGCTGCTCAGCTCTGTGTGTGCTCTGAGAGACCAGGGCTGGCCAAATGTGTTTCAGCAGCACTTCCAAAGCTGCTTTCTGAAAGTGCTGCTTGGAGCTCTGGGGATGTGTCTCTGTCACCTGGCATTGGCCTCAGTTGCTGAACAACAGCAGAAGACAATCCTGCTCTATTTATGGATTGAAGTCCATTCCTGGTAGTGCTTTTTCACAAGCAGAGTGTGGATAATTGCTCTGTGGTAGTTCCTGAGGGAGAAGGTCTGCTGGGTTGTGGAGAGGACAGGAAATGATCTTTGCACAGAGCATGAAATACATACTTGGATAGAGTGCACCACTGAGCACTGGTGTAAATCTTGCTGACAAAACTGTACAAAATACTCTTGTTCCTGCCAGTTGCTTCATCTGGCTATCCCAGAATATTTCTCTAGCTTTGTCCCAAGAGCCATTAATTCATTTACTGCCAACTGATGGCTTAATGTTGCCCCGAGAAGGGTAAATTTTAATAAGCCACTTGGCTGTATAGAGGTAGAACAGAGAGGAGGGGCATACTGGGGGATAACTAGACATCAAAATGTGGAGGGCTTTTTAATTAAAACTGTTACTGAAGTGTTCCTTCATGGACTCAGTAGATAGGCAGTGTTGAAAGTCTTTCTTCTGGTTTGCATCATTGACTGAGACTTCTGAGAAGTATGAGGGAGAAGGATACCAAGTTACCTTCAGTACAGAGAGTCCTCTGGTTTTATTCGTTTTTCATAAGCTCCCAATGATTATTAATGTTTTTTAAGGTCATAAGGGTCCTTAATATAGTTTTATTTAGTAAAGGAGTGTCATTGCAGCTATTTGCACTGTGTTCCTGGCAGGCTCTGTTTTTCTCCTCTCCTTTTCCCCTTCATTTCCCCTTTTGACCTGTGCTTCCTTCCTCCCTTTTTGTTCTTTGGAAAAGTCCTTGAACATATGTCATGGAGCATCTTTGTGATGAAAACAGACAGGAAAGGGAAGGAATGAGAAAGTGTCTGATGATTAACAAATTATGGGAAATATTCCACATGCACCTCACCATACACATAGAGCCCCAGGTCCAAATTTCCGTGGTGATGAGTTTGAGGAAGTATTTGCAACGCAAAAAAGCAGTTTTAAAAGCCATGTGAAATGTAAAAACTAACTCTTCTCTCAAATGGTGACATTACGAAGCCAAGGCTTTGTTCTGTGAACTTCCTAAGCAAAGTGACTAATTTTTATTCTGTGAGAAGACTCGAGGAAATGGGTTGGTACATAAAGTATATAGGCTGTATAATGCTTTGCAAGGCTGCCAAGGAGGAGGCTAATCAACACCTTCCACAGTGTTGGAAGTATGGTATTACTGCCCATTGAGATTAAAGATTTATTTTTAGTGGCATGGTATAAATATCTGCAGAAATTCACGGACATTTCTATGATGCACAAACGACCAACTTGCAGATGGCTACAGAATGTCTGTATGTGAAGAGTGTGGGGATAGATATTCTGTGAAATGCTTGGAGATGTTCATCATGAGCCTGGCCCGTGCCCAGACCTGCACTTGAGTGTGTCATCACTGATTTAACGAGAGAAACATGAATCTTCACATGGCTGGGGATGAGAGCAGGGCTGCAGTCTGGGCTCGGTGGGGATATCTCCCAAGCATTGCTGGGGTGTGAGTCACAAACTGCTGCAGAGCCTGTGTGTGCCTGTCCCTGGGGATGGAGGCTGCTGTGCAGTGCAGGGCAGGAGTGTGCACCCCTGTGTGTCCCTGGGGATGGAGGCTGCTGTGCAGTGCAGGGCAGGAGTGTGCACCCCTGTGTGTCCCTGGGGATGGAGGCTGTTGTGCTGGGCAGGAGTGTGACCCCTGTGTGTCCTGGGGATGGAGGCTGCTGTGCTGGGCAGGAGTGTGACCCCTGTGTGTCCCTGGGGATGGAGGCTGCTGTGCAGTGCAGGGCAGGAGTGTGCACCCCTGTGTGTCCCTGGGGATGGAGGCTGTTGTGCTGGGCAGGAGTGTGACCCCTGTGTGTCCTGGGGATGGAGGCTGCTGTGCTGGGCAGGAGTGTGACCCCTGTGTGTCCCTGGGGATGGAGGCTGCTGTGCAGTGCAGGGCAGGAGTGTGCACCCCTGTGTGTCCCTGGGGATGGAGGCTGTTGTGCTGGGCAGGAGTGTGACCCCTGTGTGTCCTGGGGATGGAGGCTGCTGTGCTGGGCAGGAGTGTGACCCCTGTGTGTCCCTGGGGATGGAGGCTGCTGTGCAGTGCAGGGCAGGAGTGTGCACCCCTGTGTGTCCCAGGGGATGGAGGCTGTTGTGCTGGGCAGGAGTGTGACCCCTGTGTGTCCTGGGGATGGAGGCTGCTGTGCTGGGCAGGAGTGTGACCCCTGTGTGTCCCTGGGGATGGAGGCTGCTGTGCAGTGCAGGGCAGGAGTGTGCACCCCTGTGTGTCCCTGGGGATGGAGGCTGCTGTGCTGTGCTGGGCAGGAGTGTGACCCCTGTGTGTCCTGGGGATGGAGGCTGCTGTGCTGTGCTGGGCAGGAGTGTGCACCCCTGTGTGTCCTGGGGATGGAGGCTGCTGTGCTGTGCTGGGCAGGAGTGTGCACCCCAGGTAAGCACTGTGGTGCTGGGCTCTGGCTCTGCTCACAGTTAAGGGATCTTATCTCAGAAATGCTGTGCCCAGCAGTGGAAGGATGAAGCTGCATTATGCACAGCACCCTTCCCATCAGTGCAGCTGGGGATTTTATCTTTGCTCTCTGACTGTGTGCTGTGCCAGTGAGACAGGGTTTCACAGCTGCATCCTGGCAGCTGTGCCCAGCCATGCCCAGCAGTGCCCAAAGCAGATCAGCCCCGAGTAAAGATCCTACTTGTTAAAGCAGCATCACAACTCCAGCAGTGAGCTAAAAATGGGTTTTTGCAGTTGCAGCTCTGTAAGCAGATACAAGGTTGCTAGTAGGCATCATTTAAAAAAAATTCATGACTTCAAGGCTTTAAATGAGGTTGTGGCCTTGAATGCTGCAGCTGAGCCTGCAGCTCAAGGTTCTTAGATATGTCTTTGCAACCTTCCCAATCTTTGGAGGAGATAAAGAAGATGCAGTCGGGTTCTAAATGACTCATTGACTCATAGGAGGTTTTTGGTTTGTTTGGTTTTGTTTTGTTGTTTTTTAATGAAAATCTGCTGCCTCACCCCAAAACTGTTTGGGGTGGGTTTTTTGCATAGTGTTTAAGAGCTGAGTGCCGTACTTGTTGATTTTTGTACTTGTAAACTCTTCAGCCACACTTAAGTTACTCATTACAATATACACAAGTTTTATACATACAGAACGTTCCAGTCCAGCTAAATAACAATAATCCTGTGTCTTAACTGCTCTTGAACAACATTGCCAAATACGGCTTTCAAAGTTTCTACACTGATACAATTTTAAGCTTGATGAATAAAACCGGTTGAGCAATTTTCAAGGAGTTCGAAACCACTGTTATTTCAGAGTTGTCTTACTGGGGGCATTATTTTTCCTTGAATTCTTTGTAGAAGAAAAAAAACCACAAACGCCCCAATATAAAACTGGAGTGGTGTGCACAGAATTGGGGCAGAAATGAACTTTCTGAAACTGTAGGAGTCCACCTGTATGAGTGTTAAATCTTCACAAAACATAAACTTCCTTCTTGAACTTGTAAGTCAGGAATGTGTCCTGTTCAAGATTTGTTTCTGGAGCTGGCACCTGCCCAGTTCACCGGCATCAGGGAGAAACCCAGGACTGTACTAACCAGGTAAAGCTGTGGATATCACACTGGTTTTTGCAAATACGTGCAGAAAAAGCACAGATTTCTTATGCTGACAAAACTTCTCTCTAGTTTTGGTCTTCTAATAATTAATGCAGAGGAGCATGGTTGGACTCTGAAGTGATTATTTGTTTCTCCAGGGAATGAAGCTGGACAGTTGAGGAACGTGAAAGGTTTAATGCATGTTGTTCCCTATGCTAGTTTGAATGTCAGTCTAAATTTTTGAACATGCAAAACATCATGCAACGATGAACAAGAACTCATCCAGCTACTGTTAGTATATTCATTAGCCTTTTTAAGATATCTGTGAGTGTTGCCTCTGTGTATGGAGCAGATTCATTACTTGCACTTGATTTACATTTACTTTCAGTTTACCTGTGCAAATGATACGAGTATGTGCATGCACATATAAATGAGGTTCCCACTGATGTTTGAGATAGGTATGAATATTTATCAGGGGGTAGGACCTGGCTCATTCTGTGCACCCGAAATTCAGGCTCTCCCATGCTTCAGGAGAGCAGAGATTTCTGCACATGGAAACGTCCCAGGCTCACTCTGAGAGGTGTTGCTTCTCTAAAGCATGCAAATGTGGTGTTGCCTTCCCCTTCAAAGGTGCATGCTGTTTTTGCAAAACACATGCTTACACCTGAGAACAAAGAAAACTTCGTGTTTTTAAAGTTTTAACTTTTTAAAGTGCTATACCATGTAGTTATCAGCTGCCTTGGTAGATTCTGGCATTTCTCTCTGGATGTACAAGTTTTGGGACAAACGTCCCCAGTGGAGGAGGGACAAATTCCTGGGCACAGCTTTGGTCTTCTGAGCATTGTCTGTATTTTAGACCCCGCCTTGGGCACAGTTCCTGGGCAGGGGACTTGTGCAGTCTGAGCTGCTGTTTTGAGGCTGAACAATATTAGCATGAAGCAAGGAAATAAAATTAAGCTTTTTTGGTTTGTAAGCTTCAAAATTTGAAAGCTTCGAAAAAGTGCATCTAAAAACATACATATATGCATTGGTAGGTATATGTGTATATGGAATCATATTAAATCCTAAAAAATTTTTCAATGGTCTTGAAGTCTGTCAGAATCATTTAGGTTAGAAAAGGCCTCTAAGACTGAGTCCAAATGGTTAACCCAGCACCAGTGTTCACCACTAAACCTGGTCCCCAGAGACCTCTCTTTTACTCATTCCTGAATTCAGCCTTTCTAATCTTGTTTTACAATACATGAGCTTTCCTTCCAAAAACTCCTGTTGGGAGACTAACTGCAAGAGAATGACTCTAGAATTGTTTTTAAGCATGTTTGCAGGACTTAGGTGAAGATGGGGTGGCTGTTTTCGGTACTGCCATGTGCTGTCAGTCTGACTGGGACCGGTGGTGTCAGTGTCCCTGCTGCAGAGAGGGCTCCGTGGTGATGCTTTAGCCAACACAGCAGTACAGAGAGCCTGTGGTTTCAGGGGAGCTGGGCCAGGGCGTGAGTCAGAGAGAAGGAGGAGGTTGGAGGTTTTCTGACTGAACCCAAACTATGTCTCCCCATTCTAACCACACTGGTGTACCATGAGCTATAAAATGGGGGATGGTCTTTATCTACAAACCCCTTCCTCCTCCTGTTCACACTGTCTCCATTTCTAAAGACTGCCAGATGAACGCCTTGGAGTTCACAAACCTACTTTGCTGGTGCTGTCCTTGCCACAGAGCTGAGAAAGGGAAAGGAGCTCTGGTGTGGCTGGGTGCTGCCGTGCCCCATAGCCAGAGGGTGCTCAGCAGGATGAGCAGAGCGTGCCAGGTGTGTTAGGGACACACTGCCTTCCCAGCAGTCCTCAGTTGGTGACAAACATCCATTCTGCAGCCTTGCCCCTCGTGGTAAATCAGGCAGGTTGGGTTCCACATGGTTTCCTCTCCCCACCTTCCTCTGCCCTGCTAAACAAATACTTGTCTCTCGATTAAGCAAATCATGCAGCGTGTATGGACCTGCAGGTGAGGTGGCCAAATTTCCTCCCCAAGTGTTGGCATTTGTTGATCCTTCAGAGGCAATGGGGATTTTCAGCCAGGTTTCTCCACGCTGTGCATACCAGTACAGAAGTTTGAGTGCTCAACTGACGTGACTGATTGCATCCCTCGAGACAAACATTTGGTTTTTAATTGAGTAATTGAATTGAAAGATGAAAGCAGGGAAAGCCAGTTATGCTCCAACGGAAAAAAATATCCATATTATAATGAAAACTTTAACCTCTTTACTCTATAAAGAGTAAATACCCATCCCTTTTGCTGCATTTAATAATTTCTTCAAAATAATTATTGGAATGGGTAGATTTCCAAGCCTTATAATCGGGGTTTATAACGAACACACCAAACTTGTTGCAGATATATTAGATAGTGTTGCTTATTTTAATAAAAAGGCATTCCTGTGAAGTCCACAAAACTTGAACTAGTCAGCCAGAAGATGAGTGCCAAGTTAGGAAGCCGAGTGAATGAAAGGTTGTGGCTTTTTGCAAAGAGCTGCTGTGTGTGTGTGTGTGTTGTGTTTTTTAAACAAACAAAAAAACAGTGCTTGGGTAGTAGAATCCAGAAGCTGTTGAGGTTTTTGGGAATATTAAAGGCCACACGTTCTACTGACTTCTAACGTGGCTCCTAGGTGTGTTTGGTATTCTAGGAAGACAAGCTGTTTATCTTGATATTGGTGCTTCTTGACTTCTGCCTTTTAGGACAGGGCTTCTAAAGCCTTGCGCCAGATTTCCATTGTAGATTTATTTTTAAGGATTTTAATAAGCAACTTCTGTTTCAAAGGTGTAGAAAATATGGGACTAATGAGGATGAGTGGCAAGGAAGATTTGCTTGAGATGAGTGGAGAAGCAGTTAATCACCCATGAACATGCAGTGAAACCACAGTTGTTGAACACTGCATTTGCATTCATTTCTCTAAGGATTTTTAGAGAGGGGATAGAGAGAAGCTGGGGTGATGACAGGACACACAGCAGACAGTTCTTTGAAAACAAAGCAAAGTATCTGACTCTTTGTGATGTGTTTTAAAACAGAGATTGGGCCAAATTACATCAGCAAAAGCAAATGTTTGGCATGTGATTTGGTAATGAAATCACTTTATTTTCATTATCCTGGAGACACTTCCACAAACACACCGTTTTTTCAGCTTTATCAGTCATGAAAGGGAATGAAGCTGGGCCGAAGCAGAGCAATCAGACAGTCCAGATAAGACTTTTTAGGCATGTGGAATTTAAATTGTTTTTGGCTTGGAAGGTAACAGTAGCTTTACATCTGTATTTTAACAGAACTGTGCTATGTCTCTGTCCCTCACTTAATGGCTTTGCAAGTAATCGAGAGAAGGGAACTGTCCCACCCTGACCTGATTTCCTAGATACTTTACAAAGATTCCCACAGGGAGTGACACGCAGTTACTTTCACACAAGCCACCACTATTGTCACCGCGAGTGGCTTAATGAGGTCTGAATGAAACAAAAGGTCATGGCAGGGTGTGTGCCCTGACCCTGGCTCTGCTGGGCTTGGGTTCTTTGGTTTTTCGGTTCTTTGGAGCAGCTGGGCTGCGTCCACCCACCAGGCAGGCTGGCTGGGGAGGCAAGGGCAGCTCCGGGCAGGATGCTGGGCTGGGCTCAGGTCCTTCTCCTGCCTTCCAGGAGAGCCCTGTGGTTGTTCCAGGGTCACTGCCAGATGTGGTCCTTAGGAGTTTGTTGTTAGCTACGCTTCCAGCTGTGCTCTGCTAGTGTTTGTGTGCTGATCAGTGAGGAAATACATAACTTTTGCTACCAAGAAGTGATTAAGCACTTGGCTGCTAAACCCCAGGTTTCAGACAATAAGGCAATTTCCTGTCTCCTGCAGCTGAGGTCCTTCCCGAGGTTCCCATGTCTGCCCTGAGAACAGGGGGTTTGGGCATGTGGTTGCTCTCTTTCTGCTGACAAAATTCTACATTATCTGCTGTTTAGTGCAGATGAATACACTTTTCACAGAGTGCAAAATACCACAGTTCTAAGATGCTGTATGAGAAGGGAAAATGTAAAATATATTACTTGAAGATTTTTTTTGTAATCAAACAAGAACATATCTATTTGTGTTTTCTCTCTAAAAAGCCATAACATTGATGGCATTCATGGTGAAAAAAGAAATTTAGCTGGTATCTGTTGAAAAGAAAAAGTAGAAATTCCCTTTTCATGCCCTTGAAATTGGTTTAATTTGGTTACTTTCTCTGCTACACTGTTTAAAGGGGGATTATTTTTGTCAGACAGTTCTTGAAATTTCCACATTCCCTAACAAGTCTGCACTTACATAATTTGTTTCTACAGACAGCCAGGTTTCTGCAAACTGCCATCTCAGGTCTCTGGGATATTTTTGTCTTAACCTGGGATGAACAGGATAAATTGCTAGAAGCTACTAGGAGATTATGAACCTTTGAGTAAAGGAATGTAATATCTGGAGAAAATTGGGAATACACTGCAGAAAATGATCTGGTGCTTGTAAGGATGCACACATCCAGCCACCTCCTTGGGGCAGGGGAGACCCCAGCTGAAATATTCTGGCAGATGAACTGGGGCAGGTCCAGAGCAGAGCAGGAGTGGTCAGAGCTCTGGAGAATGTTTCCATACCTTCACCTAACCTATGCTGGGGAAGGCCCAAGGAAAGCACCAGGGGGTTCTTGGAGCACAACCAGAACTGCTGTGCCATTTCACCTTCTGTCTCTTGTCATCTTGCTGATGCTGATAGGTCAAGTTCTGACGAGCTTTTCAAAGTTTGTGTTTTGTCCTGGACATTTGCTGCTTCTGAAGAACAGCTCGTGTTTTTCCAAGGGCACGCTGTTTCTAATCGACAAACCAGCTAAGAGATACTGCCTGACTTGTCTTGCTCCATTCTCTGCGTTTGTTCACCTGACTGAGATCCTGTGTGAGCAGAAACCATGTGGTTCTGCCACGCTGTGAGTTAGCCTTGTGCTGTTTGCTTCTCCTGCCCCTTGGAAAGGTTTACGAGAGCAGCTCTGAAAGGACCTGTGCAGCAGCAAGTGTTCTTCCTCCTGGCCCTGTCCTGCTGCACTCTGCCTGCCATCCTGCAGCATTCACAGCTCAGGTGAAACAACTGCTCCGGGGTGAATTGCAGCTCAGATCAGAAAACATTGCAGAGATGGCAGTGAGCTTCCTGCCAAGGACTACACACCCAGAGCACTAATAACAAGGTATGCAGATCAGCCAGTGCTCAGTGCAAGGCAAAGACATTCCTCTCAGGTTTCTTCTCCCCCCTTTTTCTCTCACTTGTGCTTCAGCAAGGTGGGAGACAAGGGGATAGGGCAGGAAGCCATTCCTGGCTGCTGGGTCTGGTCCCTGCTTGGCCAGCCGTGGTTCTGCCTGCCCTGCCTGGCTGCAGGCACCTGGGCTAGGAGGTTCAGTGCCTGCCAGCCCAGGTACAGCCTGGTAGTGGCAGAGCAAGCGTGGCAGGTGTCTGCATCTGCATTTCACCCTGCCTGGAATGCCAAAACAGGCTCATTAAATGTGTAAATAAACACTGCTCTTCTGTGTGTGCTTATCTCCCTTCTGCTGCCTCGGATGTTGATGTCACAGAGACTATTACACCTCGTGATGTGCAATTTGCTGCCAAAGCTTATGTCTCTCTGCCCCTCTTTTTGAAGCATCCTTCTTTTTATATTTTTTTTTCACCATTTTATATATATTTTCTGAGACTCTTTCCCTCAGTAATAAGGGTTATTATGTACCACCTTTGTTTTCAGCCAAAAAAAGGTTTTGGAAATAAGAACTAGAGGCGATAAAATGAAACTTTCACTGTGTGATGGGCTGCCAGCAGCCTGGTTTGTGGGTTCTGTGAGGCCTGTTAAATTTCCCCGCTATCAGAAGCCTTCTTTAAAATGTTGTGCTAAAGGTAAATATTTTTAATTCTGGTTGTTTGAACAATTCAAGTCCATCTTGCTTGCTGGCACTTTTGGATGCTGTGTTACAAAGAAGTGTGGTTGGTAATTCATAGTGTTCTCAAATTGTAAGAAAAACTGAAAAAAGTAAAGTTTACCTATGGTAAACTGGTTTGTGCAAGTGGCCAGTTAAACTAGAAAAAAAATCAGATTATCACTCTTTTTGGAGCTGGATTTGGATTTACTAGTTAAATGTCTGTGAGTGCTAGCAGTAGAAATGCAGTGACTTTGAAAGCTGCATGATGAACTGGGAAGGAAAAAAAAAAAAGACTCCAGAAGCCCAGAAGTGTTGCCTTCTGGTAGAGTATTGCATTTTGAGCTCATCTATAGCTGATGTACACTGCTGTACAGTCATTCTGCTTGGGAGAGATAGGAATGATGGGATTAAATGATTAACATCTTTAAAAATAAATAAATAATTAAAATTTAAAAATCTGGATTCTGACTCAGCTCTGGTGTCTAGTTCTATATGAGTTCATTTGGCTTCTGAAAGCCACGTCTTAAATGGGTGTTGGTTAACAATTCACCTAATAGAAAAATAAATTTTAGAACTTATTTTAAAATATTCTGTGAATTTCCCCACTTAGGTGAAAAAGCCAGCTTCCAAGTGGGAGCTCAGCTCTTTATTGGGTTGTTGTGACGTTTGGTTACAAGTTCCAGGTTTCTCTGCAGCCTGGAGAACAGGGATGTATTTTTAAAGCATTGTTACCAAGCTCTTGCTGTGATAGAGCCGTGGTTGTTGACCAACCTGCCTGCGTGGTTTGGATGCCATAGAGTAGGAGAAATCCTTTCCTCTGGGTATGCAGACATACCCAGCAAAGCCCCTGCAAACCATGCAGAGGATGCACCACTTTCTGTCTCTGCTCACAAAGCTCCCCAGACTCATGGCTTGGTCTCTGCTGTGCTCAGAGGTGAGCCTCTTGGTGCCTTCATTCCTTTCTCTCTCTCCATCAGCTGTCTCTGGATGGGTTCTTTGTGTCCTGGTTTTGTTCTGGGCTCTTTCTGCAGAGTTTCAGAGTGTGGCCCCCAAGCACTATCTCAGTGTGACAGGCGTGAGCCTACAGAAAACAGGCCAGGTACTCACATGCTGCCAGCCCTGTTCATGGCTGGGATAGTCAGGCAGCATTCTTTCTGCAAGGTTTATCTTGTTTTCCTTTTGATTGTTTAAGCAGCTGGCCAAGAAAAGAAAAGAAAGCAATCTCTTCTGGCTTTTGGGTGTGGGCTTGTTTTTCTTTTCTTCCCTGTGTTTTGGTTATAATGAAAGGCAGGTAAGAAAACAGCAAACACACTTAATTCCAAAGGATGTTGGAGGGCTTATTTTGGGCTTTGTTTGAGGAGCATTTTGGATTAAAGCACTTGCCTGGCTTCTGGTGGATATGTTTACTGAAATCAGTGTAACATTTTTTTGTTAGTAATGTCTAGGTTTTTTGGATAACTGTAACTGGTGCAGGGTGACAGGAAGTTTCCAGGCATGCTTTGCTGTATTATGACTGTCAGTTGCAATTTTTTGAAGAGCTGTTTTTGCAAATTGTTCTGAAAGGTCTGAGATCAAGTCACCAGATTTAAATACAACACATGCCACCTGAGAGAGCTCTTTCAGAAAAGCTACAAAGTCCTGACAGCTCTGATGCATCATGGAAAGCACTACTGACTTTCTAACACCCTGAGTGCACACAGCCCCTCGTTAATGTGTGGCATAGC
The DNA here is from genome assembly GCA_013397075.1 of Rhabdornis inornatus. Taxonomy (NCBI): domain Eukaryota; kingdom Metazoa; phylum Chordata; class Aves; order Passeriformes; family Rhabdornithidae; genus Rhabdornis; species Rhabdornis inornatus. The sequence continues at coordinate 515,494 of VWZS01007477.1, read as the reverse complement.
AGAATATGAGTTTCAGACGTCTTTCATACCATTGTTTTAATTTCAAACTATGGAAAGGATTTTTTTTTAATACACAGGTCTAATATTAGTACATGTATCCATGTGTCAGAGAGGCTGGATGGACAAGTGTTTCCAAATACATCCAGGAAAAATGAAGGCACGTGCTTTTTTCCGTGCAGTAGCTTATCTTCCAGAACAGAGAAAAAATTCCCAGTAAAGATGAGCCAGATGAATGCAATAAATGTACTAATGTTTCACTTGTGGCATTTTGACTCCATAAAACAGGAGGGCAGTAAAGATAGATCCTCTGATCCTTGTGCTGTGTCCAGCTGCGAGTGCAGCAGCTGCAGGGCAGGGGCTGGGGAAAGAGCTCTGGCCAAAGTCACCCTGGCTTAGGTGGCCTCACATCCATGGCACAGACACAGAGGGGAAAGAAAAATAAAGCTGAGACTCCGTTTATGCCAATCACTGCTCTGGGAGAGGACAAAACTGCACATTTCTGAGGTGCTCAGCAGTACAGGGTACAAAGGGTAAAGTACTGGAGGGATTTAAAGCAGAAGTGGACTCGTAGTGAGGCACTGAATTCATGCACTGACGTGGGGTTTTGTTCCTTTAGGCGTGTGTGAGCCTCTGAATTTCCCCAACAGTGGTATTTATGTGGTGTTCACTCTCCAAAAATGCCCATTCAGCAAGATCCAGCTAGCCTCAACAATATTTTAAGGTAGATTTTTGGACCTATCTGTAGTGTATTTAAGCAGTGTCCACATAACCCTTTGTAGAGTTAGGGTTTCTCATTAAAATGCATCTAAGTGAATATTATGTTTATCAAATGACATGTCTTTTAACCTTACTAATTCTATAAGGAGCTCATAAAACGGTGCAACAGAGAAAAATACCCTTTTAAAGATCACATAATCTTTGTAGTCAAGCTTAATTAAATCCTAGGCCTTCTCCCTCCCCTTTCTTGGGGGGGGGGGGGGATGGAAGAATTACTTTTTATTAAAGACAAAGCTTCAGCCTGTGACATTTTTAACATTGTCTGAAGTGGCATCTAGAGTCTCATTTTTCAGTGTCTTCTGTGATGATGTTTCAAACTTTAAATTGATTATTCAGTGGGTTCAGGGTGCATTTGGCTGCAGTGTTGTATCCGGTGGCTGTCAGTGAATTTAAGTGATAAAATCTGACATCAGGAATGTCCCGCTGAGCAGTCCTATTTTTGCCAGAAGCATTTTCATATCTAGTAAAGGGGATGGGCTGGAAAGCATCGTGGTGGAGAAAGCTCCTGGTGGCCGTCTGCCTTAGCTGCTTATGCAGCTGTTTTTCCTGGGAGCCTTTCCAGGGGAGCAGTCATTGCTGTTCCAGAAAACATCTTGTTTTGTGCCTGTCTCGTGTTGCAGCACATTAAGCCCTATCCCCAATAAACCCTTGTCCAAATCTGTGTGAGATGTGACCCTCTGGAATCAGCCAAGGCAGTTCTTGGTGCATCCCCAACAAACCCTTGTCCAAATCCATGTGAGATGTGACTCTCTGGAATCAGCCAGGCCAGTCCTTGGTGCATCCCCAACAAACCCTTGTCCAAATCCATGTGAGATGTGACTCTCTGGAATCAGCCAAGGCAGTTCTTGGTGCATCCCCAATAAACCCTTGTCCAAATCCGTGTGAGATGTGACTCTCTGGAATCAGCCAGGCCCGTCCTTGGTGCCCCCCATCACTTTGGGAGTTGCACAAAGGCTGGGCTGGTGTGAGAGTTGTCTTCTCTCCCAGTCCCAGACCTGCTCTGGACTATGGAAATGAATGTTTGCTGTGGAAAAGCAAAGCACTGTCCGTGTGTCCTACAGAGCTCCTGTGGCTGCATGGGGAGCACACCTGTGCTCAGGGGGATCAGGGGCTCTGAGGGGAAAGCCAGCCCTTGCTGCTCCCTCCTGGGAGCATGGTGCATGCCTGCAGGTCCACTTCCAGTGGATGGTTTGGCCAAAGGCAGCTCAGTAACGTGGGCAGATGGGTTTTGCTGGTTTTTCACCGGTGTGTGTGTGCATTTCCACTGGGGAGTAGCAGTGGTGCTGCTGGCTTGGCATGCCATGGGACAGCAAAGGGCTGTGCCTGTGTCCCTCCAGCTGCTGTGGAGATGGAGGCTAAAAATAATCTCCTCTTTCTCACCTCCAAAACAACTGAAGGGCAGAAATGAGGAAATCTTGGATTCCTGGAGTGATTGAAACTTCTCTCTTCATCCCAAGGACATACAGGGAATGGATCATCATTTAACACCCCTTTGCTTTCCAGGATTAGTTTAAGGTGTGGGTACCTTGGACAGGAGAGTAGGGTGACAGCAGTGGGATAATGCACTGGGCCACTTTTTTGAGGACTTGTCTGCTCTTGTCTGTGCTAAGAGATGCTGTGTCCCTCACCCCCATGCTACTACAGACTGGTAGATCTCTTGGGCATGCAAATGTGGAGAGCTGATGGTTTTTTACTTTTGCCAAGGTCGATGAGTAGATTCAGCCTTTCAGTTATAGTGGATGAGATTTTTGTGACTAAGTTGCTGTGGAGTGTTATTTTGAGGCGTGGTTTTTTTTGTAGTCTTTGTTGTGGGAATTTTGTGTTTGTTGGTTTGGGGGTTTTTTGGTTTATTTTTTGTTTATTTGGGTTTTTTTTGTTAAACTGCATGTGTTGTTTCCAGAATGGGATGCAGGTGCCTGGATTCACAGGCTGCTGATTTAATATTGGGGGAAAGGAGGGATTTCAAGAGGCCTCCACATTGTATCCCTCTCCCTTTCCTCCCCTCCTGAGTCATGTATTTGTACATTATATACAGGAGATCATCTCAAAATCCTGTGCCTGGCACAGAAGCCACTCTGCTACTGTAGAGGTGACTTACGCTGCCATTTAGCTCAGCACTAGGAATATTTCCTAGAGATTTTCAAGGTTTTCCATTCCTAAACATACTTGGAGAGAGAAGGTAGTCTCTCTTAAAGTCAGACTGACTCTTGAGTGGAGTCAAGCTTATGAGAATTACCAAATCCTCTGTGTGTTCATATTAGTAAATATAAGTGAAAATTTCTGATAGATTTTAATCATAGAAGGAAGAAATCAGTTAAGTTCTGCTCTATTTCAGTCTGAAAATAAATAATGCATTGTGTACTGTGCTAGGTTGTACTGTGGGACAAGATTTATACAGAAGCAATTATCTTTTAGGGAATAGTACAATACTTTTCAACAGTATCATAGAAACAGAGTATTTACTCAGCAACTTGAATAAACAAGTTCTATAAAATATGCATGGGCTTATTAGTGTTTTATTGTGAAGTGCAAAAACGTCCATGCTTTACTTATTAAGTATGAATTAAAACTGAAATAGTCCTAAGTTAGTCACTAGGCAACTATTACTGGCCTGGAAACTTGGATTAGTCTTGTTCAATGGGAATTTTGTATCCCATATTCTTTCTGTAATTTTGCCTGTACTGAGGTGCTGTTCTTGGGGAATGTGTTGAATTCAGTGATGCTTGTCTTTTGACAGAAAATATTCATGTACATCTGCAGGCAGAAGATCAGCCATTTGTACTAAGAGGTTTTCACCAAGAAAAATGCCTTTTGGTATTATCTGGCACTAACGTGGTGTACTCTCAGTAGTAAAACAAGGTGTAACATCCAGCATGATCCTGATTCTTCAGGCAGGTCACAGAAGTCTGGTCATGATCTTATTCTTTCATAAGCTGCCCTGTAAAACTACACAAGACTTTCTCCCTTCATTTCCAGCTTGAGCAAGAAATATGCAAGAACTCTTTGTTCTTTTCAGCAGCTGTTACTTGGTGTAATTTGTGAGAGATGCTTTGAAAAGTCAAGTTGCCCTTTAGCTTTGTAGGGGGTGGTCTGGCACTGTTAAAGGCAGTTGATGTGTGAGTGGTGATGTGGGCATTTGTTCATTCAGGATGGATTGTTTGAGACTCCCTTGTGCGATGCCAGCTGTCATGATCTGTGTTAAATTGCAAGAAATTATTTCCAAAAGCAGGCCCTGGTGAGCCAGGAGACTGGGATAACAGGAGGGGAAAATAGGATGCCATTCAAAGTTTGTTCTAGGCTGTCTGCAGGAAGGTTTCTTCTGGGACTCTGTTGGCAAGCAGACCGCCAGGGAGTGGCAGGGGCTTAATAAAGATAGGAACACAAATGTAGTAAGAATTACTTTTGCAAGGGTTTTGTGCTGGTTTTGACCCCAGAAGTTTCAAAATTAGATGAAGAAGTGCCAAGAGTAAGTTCTGCACCAGCAGGAAGCGTGCTCAATAAATCAAAGAACAAATAACTCTGTGATGTAGATAAATGTGTTTCTGGAGGTAACCATGGCTGGTGGCAAACATACAACCATTTCTCATGGTGTCTCCAGGCAATTATGAAGATACTTTGTCAATGTGATAGGAGGAGGGGAGAGGGCAGAATCCTCCTTAAAATGCTAACAGAGTGTGTTGCAAAGCACCAGGAGGAACGAAGGGTTTTCTGTGTGGGTTTTGTTACTTGGCAGGGTCTGCTATGACTAAATCTCCAAAGACTGCACTTTCTTTTTATTTTTTATTTTCTTTAAAGTTGCATTTATTTGTATATTACACAGTTGGTAAGCAAAAAACCACCCTCACCTTATCAGACCATGTATGGACTTTATTTGTAAAATGTTTCTAGCTGCCTGTTCAGCATGGCTGGAAAACCCTGTACTGTGAAGGCTCAGTTGAGTCATTCACTTGCCAGAGCTGAGTTCCCATGTTAATCACAAGAAGCATGTGCAGAAAAGTCTGACCCAGGTCCACCAGTGATCCTCTTCAGCTGGGCTACATGTGCCCTCTGTTTTCTTCCTTTATATTGTTACATCCGTTGATTTTAATTTTTATTTTTTAAAATATTCATCGTACAGTGAGGAGTGTTCTGAAATTGTGAATAAAGTACATTCTTTAAAGGGGAACAAAGCCAAGTGGCTAAGGCAACAGCCGAACTTTAATATCTCTGGTTAACAAAACACTTGCCTAAAGCGAAGCCAAAGCACCTCACAGGAGTTCTTCTTTCAATGGGAATTTATTAGAATTATTTATTAAATTAAAAAAAGACATTTTTGCACTTCTGTGATTTGGGTTGGACAAAAGTCAGTACCGGATGCTTTTTGCTTAAGTTGTTAAATCTGAAAATAAATGATGACCAAAACAAATAAATGACTCTATTTTCTGAGATTGCAGTGTGATGGGAACCAGGCTGGAATCCAGGGAGGCTGCAGATAGAGCTGTGCTTGCTCTGGAAGTGCAGTCAGTGTCTGGCTCTGTGTGCAGGACTCACAGCAGCATGTCTGGCCTTGGATTTTCAGCACAGCCCATCTCGGCTGTGCTGGAGCTCTCCCATCCTCCCAGACCCACCTCAGCTCTCCCTGCTCCAGCCACAGCAGAGCTGGAACTCATGGCATGGGTTTTGTGGAATCTGGGGGGGTTGTGGAGGGGGTGTGTGGGAGGTATGGAAAAACAGCATTGTCCAGCTATAAGGCTGTTTCTAATCAGTTTTTAGTAATCAGTCAAGGAAGTGTAGATATGCTTGGGGTTTAATTAGCTTGCTTTCTGGAAATCCTTTGCCTCTTAGTCTGTGAAAAATTACAGCTGTCAGCTAAAATTTGGGCAGGAATCCTTTGTAATGTAATTCTGAGGATGCCCAAACTGATATTTAAACTCCTAAAGTGTGATTGTCCTGAAAGTGAGGATGTTTAGCACTGGGTGAAATGGAATAGGACAGGATGAGTTGCCTGGCCCTGGCAGAGCAGGACAAGGGTGCTGAGTTCCCTTGGCATGTCCTGCTTTACATCAGTAGGTGAACCAGGCTGTTACATCCACCCTTGCTTGAAAGAGAGGAGCTAATACTGTAAGGCTACTGGCTTATTGTAGGTTTGTCCAACAAATCTAGTAAATGTACACCCATTTCCTCTGTAAAATAAGAAAAGCCTACACTAAGACCACTTACTTCCTTTCCCCTCCCTTTTACACAACTCTAGTGCTGCTTACTGCAAGCAAAACACTAAATGAGGGTTAGAATTGTGCAAGCAGATGCTCAAAACTGTTTGGTGTTTTGTTGTTTTTTTCTCTCACTTCTCTTCATCAGATGCTTTTGTGTCTGCATTAAGCACCATTTAGCCTCTTTTTTGAATAGGCTGAATACCACATGCAAAATAATTTCGTTTTCATTGATGAGTGGATTACTTGTTTGTGCTCTCAGTATTGCAAGTCCAGTTGTATTTCAAGTCATACCAATAGAGTAAATTGGCAACTGTGTGGAGGTGCTACTAAGCTCTGTGTCACACTCATCCTTTTCTCTGCCAGTGTTTAATTATTGGAGGTGGCCCCTGTGGCCTGAGGACTGCCATAGAGCTTGCCTTCCTGGGAGCCAAGGTTGTGGTCGTGGAGAAGCGGGACACTTTCTCAAGGAACAATGTGCTGCACCTCTGGCCCTTCACCATCCACGACCTCCGGGGACTGGGAGCAAAGAAGTTTTATGGGAAGTTCTGTGCAGGATCTATTGATCACATCAGTAAGTATCTGAGGGCGTGGGCACTGTTTGGATAAGAGGTTACCAGGAGCAGAAGATTGGTGGAGACCTTCTTGGTTTGGCAGAAAGTTCATCTGCCTTAACCATGTGCAAGTGTGTGTGTGTGTGCACACAGAGGGGAAAAAAGATGGTCTTGTTTAAGCAAAGTGGCAATAAACAAGCTGCAGTCTTATGGAGCAGATTTTTTTGTTAGTCTGGTATGGTTAAACAACAGGTTTTGACTATGAGGTATGAAGCATACTGATATTTATTCCAGTATGTTGGAGCTAGACACAAATAGCAGAGTGGACTGTTTTACAGGGAAGTATGCTGTAAAATTTTGCATTCTAAAACATGCTGGTTAGCAGATCCTTTAAATACCATTAAGAGGCAAACCTCTACAAAAGCATTCTAAGAAACTCAACTGAAATGAGTTTTGCTGACAAGATCGTGCTGCAAGAGGAAAAGGAAGCGGAAGAGAACAGCATCCTGTGGTGGTTGCAATGTTTGCATTGATTACAGCATGGGAAATAGAAATGCTGCACGCTTGTGTTCACAATGGATTTCAGTTCTGGGGCAGCTGGGGTTGCTTGCATATCAAACACATCTTTGCTGCTTGCTCTCCACAGGTATTCGACAGCTTCAGCTCATCCTCTTCAAAGTTGCACTCATCCTGGGAGTGGAAATTCACGTGAACCTGGAGTTTGTGAAAGTCCTGGAGCCTCCTGAAGATCAAGAAAACCAAAGTATTATTTGTCATGATACAGTTCTGTTCACAGGAACTTCTTTTTGTGCCTGATGCTGCATGAAGTCGTACAAGGCAGTCGAACTCTGTTTAAAGAAATTAGAGTTTTTTGCCCTTCCTATTCAGCCAGCCTTGCTCTGTGTGGTTGCAGGCATGATAAGTGTCAGTGTGACAGAGCACTGATAAATCTAAAAATACAACCCAGGCTGAGAAGCTGAGGTTTTGCACTATGCCTTCTGGCATGTGTTTGAGGCTTTGTAGGGAGTCTGGTGTGGCTTCTCGGGATCTTCTTGCAAAAACAGATTTTGATTGATAATAAAAATATTGAAGATGGATTAAATGCCCAGGGCCTTGTTTTGTGTTCACATTTGATATAACTCCCACTGGCACACAGAGTCTTATCAGCATTCTTATGCAAGATTTTGAACAATAGAAAAAGATTTCTAATTTTCTGTTTTTTTAAAATATTAGTATTTAGCATGTAGTATCACTAAAACATTTTAAAACTTTAATTAAAACACTATAGTGTCTCTTCAAAGGGTCATATAGTGACAGTAGAAAAGATATGTTGGTTTAAGTAGCTAAAGTATATATATAATTTTAAAATATGGACAGTACACTTTCACATAATCAGCTTTGTAAAAAGATTATATTTAGCTTTGTGAGTATGCTTCCATTTAATTCCTGTTTAGAAGACAATTAAAAGCATTGAGGATGGAATGCTATTTTTCTTCTTTTAGTAGCTAGCTCTTCCTTGCTGTAACCACATGTGTGTACTGCCTGGCAAAGTGGCTGTGGGGTTATTCCTGTGAGAATTGTGCTTGAGCATCTTCTTGTGGTGTGGCTCTGAGAGGAAGTCACTGCATTAAATGATCCAGAGAATGTGAAATGCACCCTTTATCTCAGTGCCCTTTCCTCAGACTCTGAAATTACCTCTCCATTGTAATACTGAAGAATTAATAAATATTATTTGTGTTTTCAGAGACAGGTTGGAGGGCTGAATTTCTCCCCATGGATCACCCTTTGTCAGAGTATGAATTTGATGTTATCATTGGTGCAGATGGCCGCAGGAACACGTTAGAAGGTGGGTGAATGTGTGTTTTTAGCCTTATTAGTGGTCTTTAGGGTACCTTGAAAGATCTGACAGTCAGAGGAGAACACAAAGCAGCAGGTTACCTTTCAATCCACGAAGTCTTTGTGAAAGCTGTTATTTTATGTGGCACCTTTTGGTTTTGTTGTTAAGGCGTAGCTCAAAATAAAAGACATTTAATGTCATTTCTGCTCTGTGTGTCTGCACTGCCTACAGAATGCATCATGGTGCCATTGGGCCTGCTTCAAGGTTAAGTAATTATGTGATGATTTAACTTGAAGGAGGCTGACAAGACACATGTCAGGAGTTGCATAGCCTGTGCTGTGAATTTGCCCTGTGTGCTTGAACTCATGACCAAAAGGTGACTGCCAGGTGTTTAATGAAGGCAGCAGGGGCTTTGCTTCTTTGCAAATGAGACTGAGCTTCAGAAGCAGTTCCTTTAGAAATAATAGCAAAAGATAATAAATAGCTCTTAAGGGTGTGGGAGGTGAGGGGGTCAGTGCTTCCTGGTCAGAATCACTGCTGAGAATTCAGACACCTGAGCTGTGTTTCTTAGAGACACACTGGATGCTCCTGCATCACAGGAACAAACCTGTTACTTAATTATGTATTTCCCTTTTAACTCTAATTATATCCATGCTACTTTCTATTCACTAAGTACACTTTTTCCTTTTTTTTTATTAGCTTCAGTTTGTCTGCTTATTCTTTTATCTGCCAACCACAATGTGCTTATAGCTAATTCCTCATAATGCTGTACTGGAAATTTCCCTACATTGTTGTCCAGCTGTCCCCCATAAAAGACTGTTTGAATAGTCAGGCACCAGCAAAACCTGATTATTCTTATGTCAGCTACAGAGTGTTGAGAGGTTAATGTTTATCATCGTACCAGGATCCAGGGGAGTGATTGGTGCACTGAAGATATGTACAGAAGTTGGTGTTGTCATCAAATCTATCCCAGTGAAATAATGAGAACATATCAAAAAGCACAGAGACAAAAATTCAGTACCATTTTTTTTCTTGTTGTAAAATAACAACATAATACTCTCTGAAGAATATTCTCTGTAATATTCTCTGAAGTCATCTGCAATGGGCTAAAGATACTCTAAGGATCCTCTGTCCTACTTCATAATTTAGTTACTAAGCTAAGGGGAACATACAGATGGAAAAGCTTCAGTGTGTGATTGCAGGATTGTGGCTTAGGGGGCTCTTTTCAGTGAAAAGTGAAAGCAAAGACGAAGCAAGGAGCTTCCCAGTTGGTCTCACCTTGGAAATACAGCAGCTAAGCCACTGAATACTTTTCTATCCCAAATATCTGTGAAAAATGTCATTAGCTGGTAATATGTGCACCTAAGCACTGCTGCAGAGGTTTTTATTTTTCACATCATTCTCTGCTGCTTTTGACTGCTGATCTCTTGCCTCTTTTTTCATGAGGTGTTTACCACCTATATAACAAATACCTAACTTGCCATTTAGTATGTTAAAAACGTCTCTCTCCACTGAAATGGACCTGTTCTATTTGCAGACATGTCAAAAAGATTTTGTATGTTTTTCTTTAATCATAATATTTCCTTAACTTCTCCCCTTGGTTCCCCACCCAACCATTTTTTTTTTTTAGTGAGACTCTATCTTGAATGCAGTGCAGCTCCAGTTTGGCAACTGAAGGTGGGAAGAAAAGATTCTTTACGTTCAAGGGAATTTTGGAGGCATGGTGGAATCTACTGATGGCATGTTGGTTGATGAATTGTGGGAAAGATACTGAGCTGCCTTGAGCTGATGCTGCCTCAAAGTCCAGTCCAAAGTTTGCAGTGGTTTTAATGCCTGTCTTTGCTCCCCAGGCTTCAGGAGGAAGGAATTTCGTGGAAAGCTGGCCATTGCAATCACTGCCAATTTTATAAACAGAAACACAACTGCAGAAGCCAAGGTAGAAGAAATTAGTGGGGTTGCTTTCATCTTCAACCAGAAGTTCTTCCAAGACCTGAAAGAAGAAACGGGTGGGTGCATCCTCATTTGTTCCACTACCAAATACAAGAAGCAGCCGGGGACCTCTGTGTGCCAGGCCACCCTCTAGTTACTGGTAACATCAGTTTTGAATAATGTGTATAAAAATTTTCCAAGTGATAAAATGTTGTTGATGTCAGAAGCTTGCAGATGAAGGTGTCCATTTATGGTACAGTAGGATATTTTTTTAGCTTGGGTGTTGCCACATCATGGCTTGTTTTAGTGTTTAAGTTTTTCTCTGCTGCAAAAATGTCTGCTATGTTGAACAAATTTGGAAGAGTGTTTTCAGGGCCCAGGGATTTTCCCTTAAGACATGATTTGTTTTGTTACTATCCGTTCACATGCTGAACAGCTTAAACCCTTTGAAAAAGTCACTGCCCTTCTGGGAGGAGTTTATTCCTTCTTTTTGATGTGTGGAGCTGATAAACTGAGAACTAGAATCTGCCATAAATACTAAAAATATAAACTGTGAAACACATCTTGGTGGGAGGGGGTTTCAGAATAGTTTCATTCGCTGTCAGTACAATCAGTTCTATTCATGATTTACAGCTGATTTTTAAAAAAATTATTATTATAATTGAAAGCAAACTCCCTGGTTAGGCCCAGTGCCAGAGCCCTAGCAACTCAAAAACCAATTTGTTCCCTTGGCACCCTGTTCTACCTCAGGAGCTGTTAATGCTGTAGTTACCTGGCTGCTCCCTGAAAGAATGCTGAATAAACTGTGCTGAGGAAAACTCCTGTTGGGCCAGACCAGTCTCCTCTCTAGTTCTGTTTCCTAGCATTTTGCCCACTAATCCTTCATCCCAGCTGGGGGACTGGGTGCATCCCAGGAAGGAGAGGCACCTGCTGGGATCAATCCCACATTGTTAGAAGTGACACAGGCAGGGCACGACGCTCACTGACAAATGTGTGTCTCTTTGCAGGCATTGACCTGGAGAATATTGTTTACTATAAAGACAGCACACATTATTTTGTGATGACAGCAAAAAAGCAGAGTCTTCTGGACAAAGGAGTGATTATTAATGTATGTAAAAATGCTGGTAAAACCCTATTTTATTTACTTGGCCCAGAGTAAGTGTGAACACCTGCATAAATGCTGCTGTATGTTAGAGAGGGTGTTTATAGACTTAATCACTTCATTCAAGCTCAGAGGAAGCTGGCTCTTACTCTGACAGTTTTAGAATTTGTTTTTCCCTTCAGTCAGCCCAAAGTTTTTGCAGAGAACTGAAAACAATACTTCTGAAATTAATCAGTTTTGAAACTGGCTGAAATGGGATCATGACTTACCTTGGAAATACGGGGTGGGATCATCACAGCAGAAAATAAAAACCTCAATTATTTAAGGGCGAACTTAGCACAGCTATGTCCAGTTTTTTCAGGCAAATAAGGAAGTGTGAAAACCTACCCCAGGCTAAAGTGCAAATTCTCTAAAGTGGGCAAAACATAAAGAAGGCTATATACATGATGGCCTGACCTTTCAGGGGTATACTTGGGACTCTGAGGTATTTTTTCTTTTTCTTTTTTCTTCTGTAAAATATAGGGTTTATTTTCTTTTGTTTCTAAAAAGTGTTATGGCACCACTTAAATTTCCCTTCCTGGAAACTCAAGAGAGGTCAATTTTTCTTGCAAAGCAAGACTGTGCCAAAACAGCCAAATGTAATTTCCTGAAGGAAGTACTTGGGGGGAGCTGTCAGAAGGGCTCTTGGCTTTCTGATGGGACCACTTAGCTCAGGGGTTTGACTCCCTGCCCTTTTGAAGCCAGGGGCTCCTAGGGCAGGGCTGTGTCCATGAGCAGCCAGGGAGGGAGAGAGGAAGGGTGGAATCCTTTGGGGGCCCTGGGGCTGCTGTTTGTAGGTGAGGGCAGTCCCAGGGGATCTGTGGGGAGTTTGGAGCAGAGAAGGAACAGCTGTGGCTCATCAGAGCTGTTTTCCTGACCTACTCAGCTCTGAGTGGAAAAAAAAAAAGCCACCCCAGTGTGTCTGGAACAACTGGGCTAATAGGGGTTCTATGGTATCATCTATGATTAGGGGTCTCATCCACGATTAGGCTGGAAATAGAACCTGCCTTATTAATGATCACTGCCTTTAAGTAGGATGACCTGTAAAGACAGGCTCCATCACCACTCTGGCCAAAAAACACCCCAGCCCAAAAATGAGCAGCAGAAAAGCTGCTGTAATCCAGGGTTGAATGTGGAGCTGTTCCTGAGATGTCACTCAGACCTGGAGGCTGAGCCCCACGTGTTACAGCAGCAGTGTTTCTGCTCTCCTGTGGTTTCAGATATGAGGGCAGGTGTGCAGAAAAGCCTTGCAGTGATGTGGATAACATCTTTTGATGTGAGGGAAGTAATGTTCTGAAAACATCACATAACCAAGGAGCTGGGAGGAGCTATAATCTTCCCTTGCAAACAAAGCTGCTCATTCAGTGTGGGCAAGGGGAGTTTATTTGGGGCAGTACCTGTTTGTGCACTGGCTTTTCAGAGGAGATGACAAGTGTCACTTGTTTCTTGTTGCTGTGAGATGTGTGGCTCCCAGTCCTGCTGTGAGGCTGCAGTGTTCCAGTTCAGAGAGGATATTGGATATTGGAGTCTCTCATCCCACATCCTCCTCTCCTTGCAGGACTCCGTTGACACCGAGCTGCTGCTCTGTGGGGAAAATGTGAACCAGAGCAATTTGCTGTCCTATGCCAGAGAAGCTGCTGACTTTGCAACCAACTACCAGCTGCCTTCCTTGGATTTTGCAATTAATCACTATGGGCAGCCAGATGTAGCAATGTTTGATTTTACCTCCATGTATGCATCTGAGAACGCTGCGCTGGTGAGAGAGAGGCACAGACATCAGCTCCTGGTGGCCCTTGTTGGAGATAGCTTGCTTGAGGTACATCTTGGAATGCCTTCCAAGTAGTATTTTCAGGTTTTTTATTTTATTTCCTTAATCCAGCCATTCAATCTACCCTCCAATATAAAATGCCCTCTTTTATATGTCCTGAAACAGTGGTACCTTCTTTGAAATAGACTTTTTTTCCTTTTTTCTTTTCTCTTTTTTTATGCCATGGTTTGTCATAGCTAATGCTTGGCTGGCAGCCTCTGGCTGAGATCCCATTTTGCTTTATGCAAGTTGTGTTTCTGTCTGAAAACTGTGAGCTCCGTGTCCTCAGCTTGGGTGCATGGCATAATTTTACTGAATTCCATCATAGACAAAAACTTGATCCAAATTATTATTGCAGTCTCTTTGCCTTAGTACCTTCCCTTTTTTTTCTTTCTGAAGAGTGTGTGCTGCAACTCTTCTTCTTTTTTAAACTCATGCTGACAGCCTGAGGCATTTGAAAAGAACAGTCCAAAGCAAATTTAGGTGAGAAGGGCATCTTTTTTTTTTCTCTCGTTTTTTCCTTGAGTAATTCTTGAGTCTTTTTTTTTTTCCTCAGCCTTTACCTTTTGAAGCTAAGACATTTGTTTTTAAATATAGAAGTTAAAAAAAAGGAAAAAGTGAAAAAAAGTAATCTTTTTTCCCTACCTAAGATTTAAAGGAGAGGCACATTTAAAACCTGCCAGTGTTGCCTGTGTTGCATTTTGACTCTTTTTCCGAGACAGTATGAAACCCTAGACTCCAAATTCTCATTGGAAGTTGCTTTTGTAGTAAGAACTTGAGAAGTGTGAGGATTTGAAGTGTGAATGCTTCTTGCAGCCCTTCTGGCCGATGGGCACTGGCTGTGCCAGAGGGTTCCTGGCTGCCTTCGACACGGCATGGATGGTGAGGAGCTGGGCACAGGGCAAGCCCCCGCTGGAGATCCTGGCGGAACGGTGAGTGCTGCATCCCAGAAACCCGGGCTTTGGNCCTGGTTCTGAGTGAAGACAGAAGAAACTTCAGACAAACCACTAATTAAGTGGTGCAAAACACCACTCCGTTTCATGGTCCCTAGCATTCCCAGTGTTGTGAAGAGCCACAGCAGTGCTAGAAAACAGTGGGCTTCAGAATGCTCTCAGGAGAAATATTCGGGTTTAAATCACTGATCTATGTTGCTTAAGTGTGATTCTTAAAAAAATGAACCAAGGAGACCTTGTATCAAAAAACCCAAACCTCCAGCCATCTCAACACCTGTTTTTTTATCATTAAAAAAAAAAAAAAATCCTGAAAGGAGTCTAAATAAATAATTCTTCAACACTAACAGCTTTCAGAGTTGGTCTCTGTGATTTTAACTCTGCAGTTTGGCTCAGTGGTGCTCTCTTTAGGCTGATAAATATGTGCCAAAGGAGAATTGTTATAATGCTGCACCAGAAGCTTTTTTTGACTGGAACAAGAAAATCTGTTGTTAAGTACAGCAGCAGTCCTGGTGTCACCGTGGTCTGCTGGTTGAAGTTGCTGACTTAGGTCCTGCTGGCAGCCACCCTGCTCTGCTACAGCTGCCCAGGCTGTTTTGAGACAGATACGTAATGGGGAGAGTCATGGCTGTGGGAATGCAAGCAGGAGCTTTACTAACCCCAGCACTTTGGGAAGCTTTAAGGTAGAAGCCTGTGGAATGACTCAAACACAGCCTAGTCCCAAATGGAAAATTGAACAGCATAGTGAAAAAAGCTATGGTGGTTATAGGAACTGCAAGATGACAGGATTTAGTGCTGTTATGTGGTAAAGAACTTACTCCTTGAGTAGATGTTAAAGCAAAACCAGATGACTGGATGATGTAACCTCCTTTTTTTTTTCCTTCTTTTTTTGCTCACTTCCTGCTTCAGGAAAATATGAGCATAAGCTCTAAGTGTCCATCTTCTTGTCTCTTTTCTGTCTGGCATCCTTCTGTTGAGTGAGGATAAGAAATGGGATGGATGCATTATGCATTTAGTCCATAACACTTGTCCTGGCAGAACCAAAATAAGGTTCAGGCGTCTGCAAAAAAACCCCACTCTCTTTGTATAATAAATATTTATTTTAATACATAACTCTTGCATCTTTTTCCTCTGCAAGAGAGAGCATTTATCGACTCTTGCCTCAGACGACCCCTGAAAATATTAATAAGAACTTTGACCAGTACACCATCGACCCAGGAACAAGATACCCCAACTTGAACTCGAGCTGTGTTCGACCTCACCAGGTCAGTACTGAAAAGGCTTGCTTGTGAAATCAGTTCTTTTTTTATCAAGGGTAAATAGAGCTCCAAGGGGTGTGTAAACAAAATCTTCAGGAGACTCCTTAATTTAGAACCAGCTGCTGATAAAGTTAACCTGGAAGCAAAACTGTTTTTTTGTCTGGTGTTATGCTGGGAATTGCTTTTCCTTGTAGGTGAGGCAATTGTATGTTACCAATGAGCTGCAGCAGTGTCCTCTTGAAAGGGTGAGCTCCATCAGAAGATCAGTGAACCTTAGAAGACAAGGTAAGTGGCACCTCCTGTTTGCTGTGGCTTCACATTTGTGGCCTTCTGAGCATGCAAAAGCTGACTGAAATGTTTGCTCTCCTGGTTGTGCAGAGTCAGATATTCGGCCTAACAAGCTTTTGACATGGTGCCAGAAGCAGACAGAGGGGTACAGGAATGTGAATGTCACTGACCTGACCACCTCCTGGAAAAGTGGCCTTGCCCTGTGTGCCATCATCCATCGCTTCAGGCCTGACCTCATGTAAGTGACACCTCTGGAGCTCCCTGGCTGGGGCACCTGGGCAGTGTAAGACCAGCCAGGGCAACCCTGACACTCTGCAGTCCCTTCTGTGGCTGCTTTCTGCAAGGAAGTGCACACCATGGCCAGGTTTGGGGGGTGGTCAGGGTGGGGTTGGGTTCGCTTTGTTTCTTCTGTATGCCCTTGCATGTTGTTTAAAATGAAATAGATGTACTTCCAAAGAGCTAGGAAGGCTTTGAACCCTCTGATTTATCATGTTTGTGGGAGCCATGTGTCTGTCTAAAATGAAATTTGCAGTTCTGGGGAAGGTGTAGAGCTGCATTCTGAAATCCCTGGAGACAGGTTTTGGTGTTTGTTTGAAAGCACAGCCATGAAGCACAGTCCTGAGTTACAGATGTGCTGTGTGAGCCTGGGGTGAGCCATCCTCTGTGTGCTGTGCTGGCTGCTGTGACAGTCAAACAGGGAAATGTTGGACCAGGGAGGTGGAAGTTTTGTACAACTCTGTCCAGGAGAGCACAGAGCCCTTTCACGTGGGCACAGCAAGGGCTGGACCTTGGAAATGAACTGCCTTAGGGGTTGAGTGTGAGCCAGCATTCCCCTTTTGGCACAGTTTCTGGCATCCTAGTGCTGCATGACCCAACTTCATGCATCTGAATATTCTGTAATGTCCCATAGTTAGATACAAGTGTGTAACAGGTGCCAGGAAATGGCAATTGCTGGCACTGCTGGGTGCAGTCAGTGGGGTGACTCTCTCTTCTCACCAGTCACCAAAATGCAGTGGATGCATTCTCTTGTCTTCCTACAGAGCCTTAGGAGTCACACATGAATTACTGTCAACTTCTCTTTATTATGGATAAATGAAAGGAATGATTGAGCTTTTTTATGAGGTGTGATAAATTGGAAAAAATAGGAGTGGTACCTAGGGTGCTTGTTTGTACAGTTTTGCCAGAGGAAGAGCTGAGACTTAAATAATGGGATTTTTTTGCCTTAGATTAGTTCAAAACAATTGGAATTTTGGGTTTTTTTGGGGGAGAGGGTACAGAAAGCAAAGTAATCCTTGCTGCCTGTGGAAAACATGTTCTCTACACTGCTCTCTGTGAAGTGGATAAATTTATCTTCCTGAGCTAACAGACCTCCTGCTGTTCAATTAACATTGTGTTTGGATCTTGTTGGCGTTTTGTATTCAATGAGCCTGCAGGAGGACTTGGCTGGATGAAAGCCAGGCAGGCAGGAGAGGTGGCTGCCAGTGACAGCCCCCAGCTTCAGAAATGGGCAGTGGGTGGGAGAGGGAAGAGGAGAAATGCTTTGGGGATTCAAAAACTCACATACCACTGTGAGGAGAAAGAAACTACCCTGCCTGGAGCTTTGTAATTTATTCACATGTTTATTTTAATCATGAATTTTGGAAGCTGTTCAAAAGATCAGAGTCTTAGAATAGGTCCCATAGAAAATGGATTAGAGAGTGGATAACAGAGTTCCAGATGTGTGATGTACTTATTTAGTGCACTGCTAAATTCAGTTAGGACCTGGACAGGAGGTCCCTGCTCAAACTGTGTGTGTAACACTTTAAAAAAGGAAAGGTAGTGCCTGTGCATGTGCGTGCACACACATGCAGCATGGTACTTCCATAGAATGCTGTCCTAAATTTGTTCCTCCTGGCTTTGATGATTTAGAGAACTAATTGAAACTAAGTCATCTGTTGCTAATGGATGAAGTCTGTAGCAGTCCAGTTGTATTTGGAGAAGGAAAGAACTTCTGAGGAAGAATTGCATCTCTCCAAAAATAAGAGGATCTTTTCTCGTAGGACTGCATCAAGGTTCAGTTCAGTGAAAAAACTTTTGAATTGCATTTCTGGCAAATAACAAATATTTCTGCAATAAGGGGACTAGTATGAGGCTGTTACCTTTGGCACTGTGTGGACCCTGAGCTCTGGCCCAGTGAGATGCCCATGCCCTCCTTCCTGCTGATGCTGTGCCATGGGCACGACATGCTGTATGTTCCCAGAAGGAGCGGGGATGCAGTGGTGTTCCCAGGAGGAGCAGGGATGCAGTGATGTTCCCAGGAGGAGCAGGGATGCAGTGGTGTTCCCAGGAGGAGCAGGGATGCAGTGGTGTTCCCAGGAGGAGCAGGGATGCAGTGGTGTTCCCAGGAGGAGCAGGGATGCAGTGGTGTTCCCAGGAGGAGCAGGGATGCAGTGGTGTTCCCAGGAGGAGCAGGGATGCAGTGGTGTTCCCAGGAGGAGCAGGGATGCAGTGGTGTTCCCAGGAGGAGCAGGGATGCAGTGGTGTTCCCAGGAGGAGCAGGGATGCAGTGGTGTTCCCAGGAGGAGCAGGGATGCAGTGGTGTTCCCAGGAGGAGCAGGGATGCAGTGGTGTTCCCAGGAGGAGCAGGGATGCAGTGGTGTTCCCAGGAGGAGCAGGGATGCAGTGGTGTTCCCAGGAGGAGCAGGGATGCAGTGGTGTTCCCAGGAGGAGCAGGGATGCAGTGGTGTTCCCAGGAGGAGCAGGGATGCAGTGGTGTTCCCAGGAGGAGCAGGGATGCAGTGGTGTTCCCAGGAGGAGCAGGGATGCAGTGGTGTTCCCAGGAGGAGCAGGGATGCAGTGGTGTTCCCAGGAGGAGCAGGGATGCAGTGGTGTTCCCAGAAGGAGCAGGGATGCAGTGATGTTCCCAGGAGGAGCAGGGATGCAGTGGTGTGCCCAGGAGGAGCAGGGATACATGCAGTGGTGTGCCCAGGAGGAGCAGGGATACATGCAGTGGTGTGCCCAGGAGGAGCAGGGATACATGCAGTGGTGTGCCCAGGAGGAGCAGGGATACATGCAGTGATGTTCCCAGGGACAGCAGGGATACATGCAGTGGTGTGCCCAGGGACAGCAGGGATACATGCAGTGGTGTTCCCAGGAGGAGCAGGGATACATGCAGTGGTGTGCCCAGGGACAGCAGGGATGCAGCTGAACCCCGTGCTGTCCCCGCAGTGACTTCGAGGCGCTCCAGGAGGACGATGTGGTCAGGAACAACCAGCTGGCGTTCGACGTGGCCGAGCAGGAGTTCGGGATCCCGCCGGTGACCACGGGCAGGGAGCTGGGCTCGGCTGGGGAGCCCGACAAGCTGAGCATGGTGCTGTACCTGTCCAAGTTCTACGAGCTGTTCCGGGGCACCCCTCTGCGAGCAGTAGGTGAGCACTCCCTGCCTGGGCTTTGGCAGTGGGGAAGGGCAGCTCCTCATGCAGGCTGCCTTCGAGCACTGCTCTGCAGCCAAGAGTCCTTTCCCACATGGGCCATTCTGCCCTGCAAGAGTTACCTCGGGCTTAACACAGGAAAAGGGGAAAACTTGATGGAAGACCAAGGCTTTGTGGGTCCTTGGTGGCTTCAGGGAGGAGGAGCAGCTGGATAAATGCTGCTTGATATCATGAAGGTCATATATCAAGTTGTTGGTGTGATTCCCTGGTAGGGATGCCTGCACACAGCACAGCCGTGCTTGTGTTTTCCTCTTTTCTTTTTTTGAAAAGCCCCCCTACATTGTATGTATTGACTTTTATTTGCCCGTGTTTCTTATATATAATTGCTACCAGCACTCAACTGGAAAGCTTTGGTGTGGTCAGAATCATTTAAAAACAAATCTAAGTAAATATTCTAAGCAGTTGTTTTTTCAACAGATGCTGCTGAGAAGCAAAATGGAGAAAATAATGATCTTGGTTCAGCAAAATCATCGAATTTCATCTTTAATAATTATATCAATTTAACTTTACCAAGAAAACGAGTACCAAAGGTGAGTTGTGGAACAAGACTTGCCCTGTGAATATTTCTTTTTTTCTGAAAAGATGAAAATAAACTTTCAGGCTCAGAAATAAGGGATTTATATATATACTGCTATAATTTTCTGATCTATTACTATCTGTAAGAAAAAGAGTCCTGTAGCTCTGTATTCCTGGAGTTAAATATACAGCCATTCTATTATATACCAGCTCAAATAATCAGTGCTATGCTAAACTGTTTATTGACTGGGAGGGAGTGCTGCTTTTTGAAAGCAGCAGTGATTTACACAGTTTGTGGACGCTGTCAGGGTTCTGAAGGGAAGCTTTCCAACTCTTACAGGAGAAATCTGCAATGGTGACACACAGTGGGCAGGGTGATCAGCAGCTCTGGGATAACAATCTCTTAGTCATGCCCATGTACTTTTCTCTCTTGGTCACTTATTAATGAAAACTTACTGACAGGCCCTGTTATGTCCCTGTATTATAAAAATATCCATGCCCATACATGCTGTGATTGAGGAATACAGAGCCTTGAAGCTTTGCAGAGGCCTGAGTTAACATATGCACACATCTACTGCATTGCCCAGTATTTTAATATGCTGCTTTTTAAATTTGTTGCTCTCTTGTCTTGTAAAAATGTGATTTCTATTTTTTTCACCTGAAGAATTACTCCAGAATTTCCAGATACTTCCTACATGGACTTTTGTCTTGAATATTTTCCATCTGCAAACACTTTTTCAAGACCTGTGGCCAGTCAATTGTCCAGTAATTTCAAATATCCTTGTTAGGAAATTATTTTTTTCCTGCCACCCACATATACACAAAACTAAGTGACATGGTTTCCCAGATAGCCAAGCAGTGAGAATCCAAACAGGCAGAACAAACTCTGCTTTTTCTCATGGGTAACTTCTTTAGAAGGAAAACCTTTATTGTGACCACAATGTTGTTTTTCAATGAGTTGTTTGCAGAAGTAAATAGACTTTTAGCAGTGGGGAGAGCTTTCCATTACTGAGCCCTAGAGCCTCTGATTAACCTCCTGTCATGAAATAAGCCTTCTGTCATAGCAGGAGCTGGAGTTCTTGGCAGTACATGAAAGCACGAGGTGAGTTTGCATGAAGGGCCCCTGTGGTTTCACACTGCAGAGGCTCGTTGGGAACCAGAAGTGGAAGTGTTATTTCCCAAATCAGCTTGGGAAACAAGGCATTTTGTGTGAGTTTTTGCAGCTCTTTCCTGGATGGGCTGTGAAACCAAGCAAGGTGGGTTGGGTACTTGGGTTAGGACAGACTTGGGAGTGCCATAACCAGCTGAAACAGGCTGGGAAATGAAGCTCCTTGGAAAGCAGCTGCTTGAGTTTTAGGGTTTTAGGGCTCTTTCCCCTGCAAAAAGTGGTGCTGAGCATTACCCAGGTGTGTACACCTCACACATTCTATCCAGGCTTTAGGAGAGCAGAGTGTTGCTGCTGAACTTCCCATGGCATGCGGTTTGTCCTTGGATTGGGCTGGAGGAGGGATCCTTATCTGAGCACAGACTGTGAAGGGACCAGGAAGCAGAGCCTGGAGCTGGGGTGGCTGTGGCTGTTCTGGCAGCTTGTGCTGAGCTGGATCATGTTTTCCGTTCTCTGAGTGTCAGCCTGGCTGAGAGAAACTGAGATTTCCTGTGCTCCAGACTAATAAATGAATGGAGGTGTTTACACAATGTGGGGTGCAGCCTTTTTGGAGTCTTGCTCAGCAATTAAATTGCTTTGTCTTTCACTTCTTTGTCAGCGTGTTAATGAGAGTCCTTTATGTCAGATTTCTGAAAGGGAGCATCTTGCTTGCTCCATTCACTCAAGCAAAATCTGCTTTTATGTGGCCAGGGCTATTATGCAGGACACATTGTACTGTTCTGTGTTCACCCTTTCTGGGTGGACTGATAGCTGTAGGTACTGCAGAGCTGGGTTGTGCTGAGCTGCTGCTTGAAAGGCAGTGTAGCAAAGCAGACAAAGCAACTGAAATACTCATCTGATTCTTATATTGTCATCTGATTATTATATTGTCATCTGATTCTTTTGGTGTTTACCAAGAAGTTGTTTGGGATTACTCGTCTTCACTGCATAATGATTTATTACAAACAGTCTATATGTAAAAATGAAGCCTGCATTCTTCGATTTTTCTCTCTTTATTCCTTTTCGGGGTTTTTTAAGTTGACTGAGCAGGCACTAAGTTGCAGCATGGGCAAATGCAAATAAGTGGGATGTAGTTTATTGTTCATACATTATCACTATCAAATCTTCATGACTGAATGTTGTAAGAAGTGATAACAATTTCCAAGCACTGACTACTTTTCAAGTTTGTGCAGACTGAGTATGAAGTATTACTGATTTGTGTAATCTCTAGTTGAGTAAAGTAATGAAATATGTGCGTGGCTTGAGCACAAAAGAAGCAGTTTGGTTGCTTAAGTATTGTAATGTTCAACCAGAGTTGGGGGGGGGGTGAACCTTATGAGGGAAACAGACCTTTAAGGCAGCCAGTAATTGCTCAAAGAAGGAAGTATGACTGTGCCATGAATTCATGATCTGCATGCAGACAGATGGGTTAAGAGAGATTTGGGGGCTATAGTGAAAGAGTGAGGGGTTTCTGGATTTTGTTACTTCTTTGGAAAACAGTGCAGTCTAGCTGAAAATTCACAGAATAACTCATGCTGTAGAACCTTTTTCTTCAAGGACGTGTTAGTGCTTTATGAATTACAAACTCCTCAGCAGTGAAAGAGGGAAAGATAAACACCCAAGTTGTAGGGCCTGCGTCCAGCACAATTTTCTCACCCTGGAGTGCAGTGAAAGCTCCAGTCAGGGCCTGTGGGACAGCTTTTACTGCAGGAGGGGCAATCCTGCTGAGCTGGGGATGTGATGGGGCAGTGAGACCCGCAGTGCTGGCACTGCTCCCCTGGGTGTGCTGGCTGGGCACAGACCTCACCTGCCTGGGGATGGAACTGGTTATCCTGGGAGGAACTGCTGGGATGAACCTGGGAACTGCTGCACTAACCCATGAAACTTGTTTTGGCTTTGCCCTTGCAGGCTGAAGGGAAAACAGAAGAAAATGAGACAAACAAAAGGCGTCGGAAAGGACTCTTTGGTGTCTTTGAGCAGGTTGGTGTTCAGTGGTGCCCACCCCTGTCCAGCTCCCTGGTGGGAGGAAAAAAAGCCTGGCAGGAAAAAACCCTCTCCCCTAAAACCTTGAATTTGCTGTGGCGTGCACTAAAGAAGAGCTAAATTAATTTAAATCATTTGGTAGGGAGTAGAGCACTAACTAAATTGCACTAGTTTTTGTTCTGACACAAGAACATTTAAGGTATTGGGTTTTTTTTTCCTTTTCCTAACTCAGCTCTTTAGACAATTTTTTATTTGAAGAGTTTGCATTGCAGCTTGGTTTCTAGCCCTTCTCTGATGAGTCACCTTTGTGACTCTGCTTTATGCATAGCAGGGCTGATTAATGTTCCCTTTTACTGTACTCTGGGACCCAGAAAATATTTTTTGGTGACTTTTGCATGCTAAACATGTCATTTTAGTATACTGCAGACTGTATTTCCTTTCACCCTTTGCTGATAGGGATGTTATCTCTCTTGCCTCTCCCTTCATGAGTGCTGTAGGAAACCTAAGAAAAACACAGTTTGTTGTTTCCTTGCAGACTGAAGGCTTTCCAAGCCAGGGGAGAAACAATGGGAAAGAACAGAGTGATGGCAGAGAAGGAATGAACCAGAACAAAGTCAAATCCATGGCAACTCAACTGCTGGCAAAGTTTGAAGAGAACGCTTCCAATACAATTCTGCGGAGACGGGTAGGTCATAGATGAACGTGAAAGTCGCATCTGAAATTAAACTGTAGGCCCTCCTTGTGAAGGTGGTGCAGATTTCCAAGGGAAGACAGGGGTCTGTTAGGTGTTTGAAATGGGTTTTATTTTTTAATACTTTATGCAAATTAAAAGTATTTCTCTCAATACTTGGTAAACAAGCACAACTCATATAGATTGACTAATGCGTATAACACATTGTTATGTGTTCTGGTGTCTAGAAATCTCGTGTGAGTCAGTCTGGGGAGTTTGTGTCATTTGGAAGTCTAACCTGGCTACATACAGCATTGCAGAAAGCTTGTTGTTGCTTGTATTTTTCAAATAAAGGACACTGCATATCCTGTGGAGTCTGTCTTGATGGAAAATGTAGGAAGTGTCAAAAGGAAACCTAATTTTTTGCAAGATATGTCTGGCTGCCATTTCCATTCCAAAACTAGGCAGAGTGGAACACATTTGTGCATTGTGCAGTGTTTGCATGGTTTGTTGTTGGTGTGACTAGAGATGTTTTAAAAACAATCCCATGCTGCCAGGGTAGGGATGAGAAGTTTGAAATCACACTTCAACCAGAAACAGTTGGAATCAGCAGAGTTTGGACCTGTCCCTGGAAAGATCTGAAGGAAGGATGAGCAAGGTGTGGGTGTTTTGACAAAGATGGTGGCTTTTTAAATTCTTTGTCCTTGTGTCCGTCTGTTTATTTAAATATTTAGGTCTTCCAGTAGTGTAGGCTTTATATATATCCAGTGACTTTCTCTGTCCTTGAACCAAAGTTGTTTGCACACCACCTGGCTACTTGTCAATGCCCTGAGCTTTCTGTGTGTGGTAAGTGGCCAGAGATTTCCTTGCCCATGCTGAAAGAAGTTACTTTGATCATAAACTCTGGTAAAAAGTACTGAATGTGTTCAACTTTAAGTATATCTTTGATGGTAGGAGTTGCTAATAAAATGAGTGGGCGGAAAAAGTCTGCAAAATGTTAAGCTTCGTAGTAATGTGTCTTTAAAAGCAGCTTTTACTTCTTTCTGCCTCAGAAATTCTTTGAATCCTATTTACTGTCTTTCTTTTTTTTTTCTCCTTCACTCTGTCTCTGCAATTTTAAAAATGCTTTCCAAGGAGATAACAGATAGACCAGCCCTGCTCTCCTCTGACCCTCCTGTCAATCCTCGCTTTGCTAAACCTATGGATCCAAGCCTTCTCCCACCTCAACCGAAAAGGCAGGTAGGAAGCTCCTGTGGGTAACACATGGCAGGCACAGCATTCCTCTTACTGCTGGGAACTCGCAGTTATTGCAGAGCTACACAAGATACAAAGCAGTATTTGGAATTGGGATGGCATCTGCAGAGTTCTCAGACACATTCAGCTGAGAATTGTGAACACCACATTAGAAATTTATTTTACACCTGCTTCACCAGATGAGAAGACTCTCTGGAAGTGTGGAAATACCCTGAAAACATAAGTGTTGATTTCTATGTTAGCAATCTAGGCTCCAAATTGTATGAATGTAATTACATAGCTACATTTAGCATGTGAGAAAACTACAGCAGTACCCAAAAATTTGTGCATGTACTCAATGCTTTGGGCTATTGTAATGATAAGGCTAAGAGAGAAACCTGGCAAAAGTGTCTAAGATAAAAGCTTGAGCATTAAAAAGCTGATATGGATGCCCAGGTGTTTAATTTCTATAAGTAGCACTTGTGATAAGAATTTCTGCTGGAAGCTCTTTTGCAGCATCACATATATGGGGGAAAAATGTTGACAATGTAGTCTAAATTTTTCTCTTAGATTGCTTTCAGTGAAAGTACTCATCTCAAACAGTACTGATACTCACTTTACATCAGAGTTTTAAATTGAAATAAACATCCTGCAGTGCACTTCAAGAGCAGTCTGCAGTGAAATGAGATCTATATTGCATGTGGAAATCTGCAGGTCAGAAGCTATTTTATATGAAAACTCAAATTCAGAGATGTGTTCTGAACTCCTCAGAAAATGCCTTAAATCTGAAATACATTATGTACTGATTTGGGTCAGACTAGATCTAGAACTATGGCAAGAACTACTGCTGAAATCCTCATAATTTGATTATAAGCTCAGTTTCAGGCAGATGTGATACTAAAAAAACCCAACCCAAAACCTTTGCTGTAAACCCTAGAAGATGTTTTTCTGCAGTGCTGCTGTGTGAGGTTATTCACAAAACCTCACAAACCTAGAGAAGGATGTCAAGGCCTGCACAAGTTGTGCAGGACTGATAGATTTCAGTGCATGTGCACAAGCACCAGAAGTGCAGTAGGAAGTGTGCAAAGAGTGGTGTGAGAACATTTTATTTCTCGTTCTGTGCATGACTGTGCCGCGCTTTCGGAAGCATCCTTTAAAAGCTGCATATACTGCATGGTAGTGCAGAAAGCAGAGTTTTGTTCACTTCCAGTGTTTCCCAGTTTCAGGTGGTAGCTAGGAGTGAGCACGAGGTCAGGGAACCCAAACAGTCTTTAAATGGCTCTGATCATATGGCCAGGAGAACAAAGACTGTGCCCAAAACAGATCCCCAGCCCAGTCTGTCAGAAACCTCTGAAAATCTCGCATCTGCCTGTTCTGCTGCATTTGTACTTTCTGGAGTGCTTGAGCGTCTTCAGCACCTGGAGGAAAAAATGAAACAGGTGACAAGCAACTTCTTTTCCTTTCTGTCTCTTAACTGCCTGTGATAATCTGTGTACTGTGGTTTTGCTGGCTTGTTCTCTGTTGACTGTAGGTTGTATTAAGACAATAAGAAGTCTTTCTACAAACTTCTGTGTTCTGTTGATGGATGTGGTTTTAATTGGAATCTCTCTCTTTCTTTTCTTGGCTGTCCTTTCCTGGCTGTCACTGCAGAAAAGAGCTCAGACCATAGCAAATAGGGAATTCCATAAAAAGAACATTAAAGAGAAAGCAGCACATCTTGCCTCAATGTTTGGATACATGGAGTTTCCAAAGGTGAATTTTAAGTTTTGCACCTGAAGAACTGCTGAATTGGAAGACGTATAAGAATTCATGAAGGGAAAAAAATTTAATGGTTTTGGTTTTAACTTCCTTTCATCCTATGTGGATCTGAAAAGTAATGTGGATGCCACTGAAACTAGTAAAAAGTGTTGTTTAAATATCGTTACATAGTTTAATTGAGGTAAAACAATCTGAGTCATAAAGCCAATCAGAGTGCTTTAGCAGGAGAGAAGTGTGTTCAAATAAACTCTCTTGTGCTTAAGCACACACTGCTGGCTCTCAGTTTCTAATCAGATGGTGAGCAGTGGTACTTGCTGCACTCTGCTTTTCCCTGGATTTCATTATGCTTTCTCCCAGCATGATCTTACCTTACTGCCCACTGTGAATATTTCTGTTTAAAAAATAGTACAATAATATCATTTGCCATGAAGATACCATGATGATTTCTGTGGGCCCTTTCTGTGCAGAGGTAGTGAGAAGAGTAGAACTGTCATTGTTGCCTTTCTGGTTTTTTTGATGCATGACTGTGAACTTAACCTGTGTTGATGTCACTGTCTCTTGGATAACTCTCCTGTTTCTGCTCTACACAGAATAAACTACCTACTAAAGGCTTATCCCATTCTCAGCCCCCAACTCCCTCTTGCCCTCCACCTCATCATTCAGCTGTTGCTGCTTCATCATCTGTTGGTTCAGCTTCCTCTGCTGTTTCTTCTCAACAGGTACTCTATTAAGAGATTTTTCATGTAAAACCCCAACTTGTACTCAAGCTGCTTGAAAAATGCCTTGGATGGAAGGTGCTGCCCCCAGACCTGTTGTATATATTATAGTTCACATTTAAATCAAACTTTCCTTTTTTACTACTGTTAGTTCTGCATGTTTGTAAGAGAAATGTTGTCATCAGAAGTGGCTCAGGTAAAAGCTGAAGAACAAAGCAAATGGTTAATTTTTTTTACTTCAGTTCTGAAAATTTTGCATTGCTGCTTATTTTAAATGATCTGCTGTTGGATAATACCACAGGCATGCTGAAGAAAGCTTCACATTGTAAAGGAAACTGGATACTGTGGATTTGGTTAGTTTTCTTGGGTGGCATTTGTGTTTCTTTTCATAAGAATATCTGTCTGGTCTGCAGGGGAAAACATGCACAATGATGGTTATTTTAACCACATCTTAGAATGTGTTAGAATTGTATGAACACTTACCAATACAGACATTTTATTATTGTTTGTGTAATTATTTGTACTTTAGACTTGCTTCTGCATGTGAATAGCTAGAATACAGTTCTCTGTAACAGCAGACCTTGTGGAGAGGAAACATCCATCCTCTGAAAGAAGGAGATGACACTTGGGTCAGAGTTACTCAGTTTTTACTGTTGAGGCTGATGTTAATGGGCTGTGCTGCAGTGACTGCCTGGCTCCCAGTCCCCAGGGAAGTACAGGGGACACAGCCCTTCAAGGACACTGCAGGCTCAGCAGGTGCCTCCCTGCACTAATCCCCTAATTCCCTTCAGCTTCAGAGTAATTCCTTTGCCTGGATTTACCTCTTACTTTTTATGACCTAAGAGGTATAGCATGTGATGGGTTTTAAGCTCAGTCATGGTTTCCAAAAGATTGGGGGCTGATGTTAATTTGATTTGGAGAGCTATTGTGACTCTGCAAACAGAATAGAAAAAAAAAAAAAAAGCCAACCAAACCCAAGCTATCTGAAAAGCCCTTTATAATATGAGAACAGGCTTTTAATCATATGGAGACTCTGTGAGCAATAATTTCACTGGGATTTCAGCATCTCTTCTTGGAGAACATTTGTCCTGAGCAATATTTTTTTTTCAGATATTTTAAAAACTGCATTTTGTTTAAAGTGCCCTGACAGCCTTGATTAGTTTGCCTTTGTGTTTAAATGGTGTGGCAATAGTTTGTTGTGCCTTGGTTTCACTCAGGCCGAGTTTACTTCAGCTGAAAAGTGCTGCTCTCTCTAGAGATCCTGGCAGGATGTTGCTCAGCTGAAGCAAGAAAATCTAGTTCTGTCAGCAGCATAGTAAATATATATTCATCTCACTGGGTAAATATTTGGCTGCTTAAGTAGGACTGCATTTACACTTTGGCAGATTTAAATGCATGAGCATCCTGATGCCTGCATACACAGCTCCAGGTATTGTACAGGCTCAGGGCCTCTCCTACACCATGCATTTCATAGGTGTAAATATGGGGCATTTTCTGTGGCATTTTGGAGAATTTTTAAGCAGCAGGTCTGTTGATCTAATGATCAGGTGGTCTTTTACTCCTCCTGTCAGGGACAGATGTGGTAATAGAATCTGTCCCTGCCCTTTCATGGTCAAATTGTTGTCAAATTGTTGTTTTATCCTTACAGATTGCACAGAATGTGAAAATTTTATCCTTCTCTATAAAACACTGACTAAATATATAGTGCTATGCTATATAAATAAAAACTCAACAGTATTTCAGATGTACAGTGTGTATTTTCAAGTGCTGTTCAGCAATACATTTGGACCTCTCTGCTGTGAAAATGTAATGGGAAGAGCCCATGTCTCTGCTATCTGAAGGGGGCTTATGGGTCTCAAAATCTGTGTTTCTAGTCTCTGTTCTGAGAATTATCATTACCTAAGTGTACACTTCAGTATCAGAAAGTGTTTTGGGATTGATAAACCAACAGGAAGAGCTGCTGTGCGTTGCTGTCAGTGTTTCTGCTTTTTCCCAGCAGAAAAACAGAAGGTAATAGAAGTGTTTTGAGTTCTGTAAGGCTTCATGATTTATGACCTATAAATGTCAGCACTCTCCCATGGTTTTAAATAGCTAGTGCTGTCATTTTAATTTCAGGTGAGTTCTGAGGTTGTTGCCAGACATGACAATCCATTGCACCTGTTGAGTTTTCCTTGGAACAGTATTAGTTATGGGGACACACTTATTGAAAAGGGTGGCTGTGAAATCATGCTGTCTCATTACAGAAACTTGTTATTAAGTCTAAGTTCTGCAAGGAGCACTTGAAAAGAAGGCTGTGGGACAGTATTGTTTCTTTCAAGACATGCAGTCATTACAACTTAGTGAGAATTACCTTCTGTGTGCAATATGCCAATAATAATGAAAAGTACCTTCTAGCTTCAGTCAGCTGGCAGAATTCACATAGCTGGAATGATGAGTTAGCATATATTATATTACAGGCTGGGCTTTGGTTATTCCTGTTTTCTGCTCAAGGTTGGATTGACCTTCAGAAAACTCTGTTCATCTCAGCTTTGCACGAGTGAGTCCCCACAGTGTGTGGTAAGAACTGGGAAGTTTTTGCAATCAATTTGCTCCCTGCAGAGCTTGGACCAAGGACTTCCCCTCAGTGACCTGACTCTAATTACCAGCAGTAAGCAGGGCTGGGGTGTTTCCTACACACAGTAACTTATTACTCAAATGTTGTTTATCTCAGAGGGAAAATATACCTAGCAGCTTGTACCAAAAGTAAATAAATCACCCTCAAAGCAAAATAAGACCAGGAGAATCATTAAGGATATGAAAGAACAAAGGGAAAGCATTGTGTGCTTTTGGAGGCAGAGAGCATGTTTCCTTTGTTTTATGATAATGCTGCTGAGGCTTACTTGGCTGGCTGTGCAGTTCTGAACAGGAACCTAGGGAAATACAGAAGGCAGCTTTCTCTTCCATGGTAATAACCACCCTGGCCAACCTGCTGCAAGGCAGTGTGCCACTGACAGCTCAGCAGTCTGAGGGAATCACAACCCCTCGGCATCTTTGGGGGTTTTCTGGCTGTCCCCTGAAATTCACCCTGTGAGGTGACTCTTCAGGGTTCCTGTTCAGCAATGGCTCTAAAGCTGCTGCCATAAAACTGCCTGAGCTGGGAGCAATAGCCTGCTCCATGCAGACAGTGGCCCCAGCACCATCACAGAGCTGTGTGTGACTTCAGGACAGTAGTGGCCTGGGGACACCGAGGACATTGTCTGCAGTGGCCACAGGGCACTGAGGACATTTTCTGTGGTGGCCTGGGGGCACTGAGGACATTCTCTGTAGTGGCTGGGGGCACCGAGGACATTGTCTGCAGTGGCCACAGGGCACTGAGGACATTCTCTGTAGTGGCTGGGGGCACTGGGGACATTCTCTGCAGTGGCCTGGGGGCACCGAGGACATTGTCTGCAGTGGCCACAGGGCACTGAGGACATTCTCTGTGTGTCTCAGGGACATTCTGTGCAGTGGCCACAGGGGCACCGAGGACATTTTCTGCAGTGGCCTGGGGGCACTGGGAACATTCTCTGCAGTGGCCACAGAGGCACCAAGGACATTCTCTGCGTGTCTCTGAGTGTGGCAGGTGCTCTTGGGGCTGCCCTGGTGGATCCTCATCCTGCCCTGATGTCTCTGGCTGGTGATTGAGTGGCACTTGGACGGAACAGAATAGTTCTGTTGGAAGGGATGTACAGCAAACATCTCCTGCCTGACTGAGTCAGGGCTGGCCAAAGTTAAAAGGAATTGTTGCTAAATTAAATTGAAATCCCACTTGCTTTTACTTGGAATGTGGATCCACGTTCATTACAGGAACATTTCCTTTTAATAACATTTCTGAAGTGTGTATAAACATGCAACTTTCTTGTTTTGACTGCTTTAATGTTGGCATAGATTGTTCCAATGGGTGGAGAAGAGAAATCAACCAACCTGATGAATTTCAAGGTGTAGTTCAGGCTCAAGAATACTTTTCCTAAAATGCAGCTACTTGCACTTTACCCACAGCCTTGTTATTTGACTGATGGCTCCAGTATTTATCTAGCTCATGGAAAACTTTCTGCTTCAGCTGACTTTGAACACTTTCTTTTGCTTTGGAGATTGTGGATGAGAACTTATATGTGGCCCAGAAATTGCTCAGCATATTCAGGGGTGCAGAGTTTGGGGAGGAAATTTTTTTTTGTTCCATGTTCTTAAACAAATCAAAGGAATGTAGTTTTCCTGTAAGTAGCACTTCTTGTAGTGGTTTATAATTTGGTGTACCACTTAGGGCAGCATTGTGGTATGTAATTAGCAGTTAACTTTGCAGTTGTTACCCACAAGTTGTCTAGATATTGAATAATATTTTAAAACCTTTTTATATTAAACAAAACCAAACAGGACAGAAATTTGTCCCTCAAGTGGCCTTTGTAGTCTTAACGTGTATATTTTGTACCTGCCCGGATATCAAGTCAATTATGAGAGAACTCTCAAAAGATAAGGGGAACTGTAAAGGGTTGGATGTGTTCCCTTGAATTTTTTATCCATAATCATTTTTGAAAACACACCCAGAGTGCATAATAAGTGTCTTTTAAACTTGATAGAAAATGCTTTTAAATTGTTTTGAAGTCTTCCAAGTACTATTGCATTTATATTTTTCTCCTTTCTTCTTAGTAACTTTCTGGTAATTTAAAACCTTCAGTTAGCAGGACTTGGTGAGGTGGCAGTAGACAAATAATTTCACTGAGAAGAGGGAGACTTCCTTGAGATTTTGGCTCTCTGAGAGGCAAATGGAGGGTTAGATAGGATAATGTTGCCTGGAAAGGCTGACCTGGAACAGAGAGTAGACAGAGCAAAAGGGATAAAATAGGTATTTATTGAAAGGATTCACCTTGGGCAGTGCAAGAGCCTGGCTGGGGCTACACCCAAATCAAATCCAAGGTGGATCCTGGTCACAAGTTTTACACTTTGATAAGTTTTGGTTCATCTACACATTGGGGTCAATTGTCCACCCACAGCCCCAGGCTATGGAGTCTCAGCCCCCCTGGCTTGCCCCCTTTCCCTCACCCTTGTTTTTGCTTTTTGGATACCAGTTGTCCTTGATTCTCTAGCTAGAAAGGAATTGTTTTGTCAAACTACCCTGTGAAGAGAATTTACTAACACCTAATATGAAGTTTCAGAGTTACACATTAAAAAGTTACACAGCAGAGATTCTGAAAAATATAAAAGCTAAAACCCAAGGCATCAACATCATTTGTCTGCCCTCATGGAAAAAGCAGTGCCCTGACTTCAGAAGCAGAGTACCAGAGCCGTGGCCAGCCCAGGAATTGCCCTTGCTGCCAGAGAGGCTGTGGGATCTTGCACTGACTTGAAAGCTAAAATCCCAATCACTATAGAAAATTTGGTTTAGGATAGAAAAGGCTTCTCTACATCTGTGAAGTCTTTACTGTGTTTTTTCCCAGGAGCAGAGTACCTAGCTACTTGCTGCCACTCTCACACGCATGCACACACACTTTTCCCTTTTCCAGCACTCAGGAACTTCTCCAGGTGTGTTGGCAGGGAAGCATGGACCAGTCATTGCCCTGCCTGCTGTGCACTTGGAGCCACAGCCCAAGCAGCTGCTGGCTCCTTGCAGGCCTGGTTCATACCTTTGGTGGCTGCAGCAGTGTGACCAAGCAGATTAAAGGAGCTGCTTCCCTCTCACAAGTGTGGTTCCTCCAGTTTGCCCTGGCATTACAGTGAGTCACTGGGGACAGTGAGCACCAACAAAACACTTCTGTGTGGGACTTGGCTCGCACATTTCTGTAGAATGTTCCCTGAAATGTCACAGTTTGGGGAGTGTTAGTAGAGTAGAGTTCAATCCCACCCCTGTTCTGAAATGTGACAACCAAGTCCCAGAGAAGTTGAAGTGAACAACAGGGGTTTTTTTAATGTCAGAATGTCCAGCTCAGATAGC
This sequence comes from Rhabdornis inornatus, assembly GCA_013397075.1. Classification (NCBI taxonomy): domain Eukaryota; kingdom Metazoa; phylum Chordata; class Aves; order Passeriformes; family Rhabdornithidae; genus Rhabdornis; species Rhabdornis inornatus. The sequence continues at coordinate 482,329 of VWZS01007477.1, read as the reverse complement.
CAGGCAGTGGCCCCAGCTCAGCCTTTCATGGACACAGCAGGAAGCCTTGAAGAGAGGCATTTGCTCCCACCAGGAATTCTCAATCATGCTCAGGGAGAAGTCTGTGGGCTGCACAGAAGCCTTCTGTGGCCCCAGCTGGACTACGCTGGTCACGCATGAACATGCTTGTGCTCTGCTGGACTTGCCCTCTGCTCTTTCTCCTGCCTCCCTCTCTCAATGTTTGCATGTGTCCACATCATTCTTGTCCTTTTTTGTCTCTAAATTATCTTTCAAGGGTAACTAAAGCTCTTCCTTCTATTCTTCATCTTCTCCCCTTTCCTGGTCAGACGACTGTAGGAAAGGTCTCACGTGCCATTGGAGCTGTGGCTGAAGTTCTTGTAAATCTGTATGTGAATGATCACAGGCCCAAACCACAGCTTGAACTGGTAAGACTAAACCCACAAAGAAACAGTAACTTGACTTAAGAGCAGTGTTCCCACTGCCATCCTGACTTAAGACCCCAGTTGTGGAACACTTGAAGCCTTATAAAAGGTCTAACACTTATTAAAGAATCAAGTGCACATCGGCACTATGTGCTGATGGAAATATTGCTCACCACATCTTGCTATTTATATTTTTGTTACTTGACTGTGTGAATTAAAACTTCAGGAGGCTTTTATTAAATGTAATTGCTGTGGAATTAGTAACAGAAGACAATTATTACTCAGGGTGGCTTCTAAAGCAAGTTTTGTGCAGTACATGCTTATGCAGTTATTTTTAACACACAAGTGCTGAATCACTGTGCCTCCTTTTGAAGAGGGCTGTTTCTCAACTCTGACACTATTCTGTGTTGAATTCAGAAGCAATCTCTGGACAGAGCTGGAGGTTCTTGCCCCATTCCTCAGTCTCCATCTGCTGCCTCCAGTGCTCAGAGATGTCAGGTACTGGGAAGCCAAGCAAGGTGTTGTGTTGTAGTGATGACACTTTACTTACCAGGCAGCACTAAACTCGGTTGTTTCAGCTTCACTGTAACTATATGATCTATTAACACCATGGTTTGAAAAACACATCTGTGTGGGTTTCCATTTGCATGGTTGGTTGTTTGGAAAGACTCATGCTCTAAAATGATCCATCAGAGCAAAATGGATTGCTAATGGCAGATCTGGAATAGAATTCTTAACTTCTAAGCACAGGACTATGTGACAATGGCAATTGTGAGTTCTACTTAACATTGAATAATGGTTCCAAGGCTGTCTTTTGCTGGCAAATGAAAGGTGAGTTGTGTGGACTGTGTGCTGCTGTCTGAATGTGCCTTGGACTTCTCCTCCTCCATTCCACATGTGGTACCTCTCCTGTGGCAGCAGGGATGGTGGAAGGGGAGGGAGGGTGTGATGGATGTGGCAGGCACAGCACACTCACCTGTACCCACCTGTAACCCACCATAACACAGTAATGCAAAGTAACATCCTCATACCTGCCTCTAATAAGGAAAGGGAAGTCCAGTGGCATCTATAATCAATTTCTGGATCACTTTTCAGTACCTTTTGCATCTATATCTAATTGATTTGTGGCAATTAAAGAATGTTAATTACCAGCCTAATTTCAATAAATTCCTTTCAAAATAGTTCCACGTTGTTAATATGGATTGTATTTTGAATGCCTTAAAAATGTTCTGTATTCATGTGGTAGGAAACAAAGTGATTTTTGAAGCTAACCAAGCCCAGGTTGGGCTGTAGGAACAGGACTGAGAGGGGAGGCACACTGTGGCAATGGGAAGGGTGGTTCAGACAGCAGCCTGGAACCCTGTCTGCTTTTCCTCCTGGACCTCAGAGCACAAGCCTGCATTTTCCTCCAGACTGAACTGAGTCTTCAGGGTGGTTTTTTTGTTTGGCTGCAGATGCAAGTCTGCTGTTTGAGGCTGGTGAGGTGTGCCCTCACCTCCTGACATGAGTTCCTGAGCCAGGGCGGTGCAGGGTGACGAGGGAGTGATGCTGCTCCTGGCCCTGAGTAATCAAAATGTTGGTGAACTCCCAGAGGGAAGCTGAATGCAAGTCCAGCATCAAAGTCACCCCTTCAAAGTCCTTGTGATGTCTGATTTATTAATTGCTGCATAAACCTACAGAATTGCAATAATAAGTAATAAAAAAGCTGACTGGTGCTTACTGTAATCTTGCATGGAGGGTGCTGTCCAATGTTTCAAGCAGCTAAAGCAGCTGCCCCCTTCATAAGGATTTATATCTGGGTGTGGAGCCCCAGCTTTATGTTCTGTTTTTATCTTTGAACAGGGTTCTCTGCGGAAAGAATTCCCCAAGTCCATCGGGGGGAGTGACATTTGTTATTTCTGCAAGAAGCGGGTCTATGTCATGGAGCGGCTGAGTGCAGAGGGCCACTTCTTCCACAGGGAGTGCTTCAAGTGTGAAATATGTGCTACTACACTCCGCTTAGGAATCTATGCCTTTGATGTTGAGGAAGGTAATGGAGGAGCTATTTTGGAGTATTTTGAAGTGTCTGAATATTGGTGCTTTGAAAAGCACCAATAGAAAGATCTGGCCCAGTAGCACGGTCAGGAGGAGGTCTGCCAGGTATGCTGATTGTACCCTGCTGATCCTTGAATCCTTGTCCTGGCAGTCCCAGTCTCTCTAAAGAGTTGACTTATGACAGACCTGAGCTTTAAATGAAGAAATCCTCAGTGGAAAATAAGTTGAGTGACCAAAATGCGCTTTGTTGAATCACAGGTCAGAGTAAGGGGGGAGAAAAAGGGGTGAAGTTTCTCCAATATTATAGTTATCTGCATTTAGAACTGGTCATTAAATAATGTGATCTATAAGGACAAGCCATGATAGTGGCAGATTTACACGGATGTGGGGAACGTAGGTTATTTCTTTTAAGATGTTATGGTCAGGAGTTAGTTGAAAGCAGTAGGACTAGCCAAGCACATTTTGATTTATTTCAGGCTCCAAGCTGCTGTAGAACAAGAGGTTCAGATCTGGGGTGCTTCATCCCTCCTTAATCCTGGGGTTTGCCT
>VWZS01007477.1:457028-479289 GCA_013397075.1 Rhabdornis inornatus | reverse complement strand
TTTTTTTTTAGTTTGGAATGGAATTGTCAAACTGAATTTAAATTCCTTTGCCCCTTCCAAAGTATTTGAGTAGATCAGAGTATTAGCCTGATCTCCCTCTGCAACAGGATTAAAAATTCAAGCTCAAAGGGGTTCTTTTTCAGTGTGGAGAATCTGCAAAGATGTCCTTTTGAGCTGATTATTTGTCCTTTTTTTTCTGCTTGATGTCTTGTGTTGGTTTGTGACTTTGTATTTATGGGTTTTTTTTTTTTTTTACTGTTTATTAGTCTTATACCTCAGAGGCAGATAAATGACCTCATGTTATTCAACTAACGTGCAAGTCTGCAAAAGAAATGTATTCAGAGCTGTTAATCAGAGTCAGTGCCAAGTTTCCCACTCCTTTTGCCGCCCAACCGTTTGTTATCCTGATTTTGGTTTTTTAATAGATGCAACAGTGATTTTTCAGTCTGTGTATGTATAGATAATATATCCTATAATTGATTTTTTCTCTCTTGTAGGTAAATTTTACTGTAAACCTCATTTTACGCACTGCAAAACCAGTACAAAACACAGAAAGAGAAGGGCAACAATACAGATCCATGGACAGGTATGGAGTGATTATATTGCTAAAGCACTGTTGGGGCAGGTTTATCTGGGCAGGGTGCAATACCTGTGTGTGGATGTGAATGTTTTCTGCCTTGTGCAGTGAAATCAGTGTTAAAATACAAACCTCCTGGTTCTATGAGTTTGGCATGTTTCTCATCTGGTTCTCAGTGGAATTTAGCTTTTCTAGCACAGTAAAGCTGAACTTAAGAGCAACTGGAAATTCAAATGTATGGAAAGGTATCTAGGTTTGAAAGACAGGTGTGTGCCAAGAAAGGCAGGAGCCTCTTTTTAAAATGGAGAATGTAAACTCCCTCCCTCCAAATTATTATAATTTTGAAATTAAGGGGCTCTCAGGCAAAGATATGAGAATAGAAAAACAGTTCTTTACTAGGAATATTAAAATAGAAATACAGTATTACAGAGAACAAACCCTAGAATACACTGCCAGAGTCAGAATCCAAGCTGCCCCCCGTCAGTCAGGCAGGGTGTTGGTGCAGTCCCATTCCATGGTGGCTGCATCCTCCTGCAGTGACAGATGTGCTTCTGTTGGAGCAGTGCTCCTGGAGAAGGTGCAGTTTTCCTCCAAAGCTCCAGGGATGATGTGGAAATGTCTGGTTTTTCTCCTGGAATCCAGTGGAAAAAGGCTGCTCTGATGTTCCAAATATCAGATTTTATCTGGGTAGGGAATGCTTGGCTCCTCCCCCTGGGTGGAGCATCTCCCAATGGGATGATGGAATTTGATCAGCCATGCACTGGGACTCCATGGCCCATTAACAGGAGATACCTCCTGGAGGGAGGGTGGGCTGTGGGAAAGATAAAGAACACTGCCCCAGCTGGATTTAACAGCTGCCCCATTAACAGAGAATATCTCCCACAGAGATATCACTGCCCCACCTGTTTTCAACAGATGGTGATAGAATACAGAGTTTTGGTCACATCCTGTATTGCAACCTAAGACAAAAGGCTTGAAGGCAGGAACTGGACTTACCTACTTTGGAGGCATATTTAACTCTTTCTGTTTTGAATGCTTTTCCTAAGGAGGCGATAGACGCATGGAAGAAAGTGGAAGCCAAGGCCACAGAGATCAGCACAGAAAGCACTTTGTCCACTGCTAGCAGTCCAGAGGACAGGTCCCCAGGTATCCTGACTTCCTTCTTAGGGGGCGCGCTAAGCTGGCCCCTGCGGGTGACCAGGGATCTGCTTGACATTCCCAGCCGCCTGGCTAATTGGATGCATGGTGTCCTGCACGCTACCCACCTGCATTTCAGGGACAATGCCTATAACTATACCTACCTGTACGAGCTCCTGAGCCTCGGGGTGCCGCTGCTCTGCGCCCTCCTGGAGGTGCTCACTCACATGTACCGGGAGGCAGAGCTCTCACTTGAGAACGTGCTTGAATGGGTGAAGAGATTCTGTGGGGTCTGACTCGTGTCTTGCTCAGTCGTGCCTTTCAGATTTTCAGAATTAACAGCCTGGCTCTTTTCTCGAGGAGGGTTTTTGGTTTTGGAGGGTTTTGTTTTTTGCTTCCCGTGCAATTTCACACGTGACTTCGTTGGATGGTGGATCCTTCTGGTAGAAGCGAGGTACAATCGAAATTTTCAACACAAAATGTACTGTATGTTAGAGCATGAAGGACAGTGTCCAAACACATTTCCAGAACATGCACTCAGATGAAGGATATTTTCTACATTATTTACCTCCCTGTTTTATTCTGTGATCAGACCATTGGAGAAGATGATACCTTTTGAAACTATTTTTCTCCTTACTCTCCCCAGCTTTTTTTTTTGCTTTTTTTTTCAGTTAGACCAAGAAAGAATGTGTGTTCTTTCAGGAATATTTCTGACAAATGGCTGGGTTTTGAAACCTAAGCATGGCACATGGCTTTTTCTTTTTTTTCCTTGCTTTCATCTTTGCTCTAGGTTATGAGGTTTATAACTTGCATGAATATGTTTCAAAAAAATCACGTACATAATTCATGTTGCTCCTAATCATGCCTTTTACATTGCTTGTGAAGGAGACCTTTCATTGATAGTGGCTACTATCTGTTCTACTAATTTATTTGAAGTTTTTAAATAAATTTGAAGAGGAAATCATAGCTGATTGAAGACTTGATTGAAATTTTAAGTCAAAGGAACTGGTAGGAAGAAGTAGACCAGACACTCCTCAAGTCAAGGCTTCCTCATTTGGTGGCTGATATGAGGAATATCAATTTATGGAGTGCTCCTCTGTAACTGAAGTCACTCCTATTGTGCCTCTGGGCAAGCTCTGCTCCCAGTGTCTTTTGGAATTTTTAAAAAATATAGGTTTAGAGCAAGCAAACATCGAAAGCCTCTAAATGTGTTCTTAGGTGATAACTTCTTACTTGGGTAATTCATTTCAATGTGTGCAGCTGGTGGCAGAAAGGTGAAATTCTATTATCTGGAGCAGCAGATGAGTAAATTTCTTTCAGATGCCCCCCAACATGGTCTACCTTAATCAGAAGGTCTACCTTAGTCTGTTAGCAGCAAGGACACAGTGGCATCCCAATGCTCATTACTTTCAGCCTAGTTAGCCAGCCAGGTAAGCATACTCCCTGCCTTTCAAGTCCTTATTTATACTCAGAAGTTTACCAGGAAATAGGTAAATCCTTAAACATGGCAATATGTGTAGCTGAGAATGAAAAGCATCTGTAGCATTTACTTGTAGCCAGAAGAATATGGCATGAACAATAGGAAATGGTTGCATTCAGTTAGTACCAAAACTGAGGATCACCTGCCAGTGGTCTCAAATGACTGTGCTGCCTATGGGCTGGCAGGTCTTGGGGTTTGTTGTTTTGTTTTGTTTTGTTTTGATTTAATATAATGTGGGAAAAGATGATATGAATTGTTTTGCCTCTTAGGTATGAAAAGGAAATGTGTCTGCTGTTTAAAATAAATGACAAACTGGATCCTTCTTCTAGATAGTTTGACTTTCTTTAAACTATGAGGATGAGCTTTTCACATTTCAGAGTGGTTATGTATTTGGGGGGGGGAAATTGTTATTTTTATGCACAGAACTTGAAAAAGTGCTTGAAGAAAATGGTTAGATACAAGGTAGCATTCCTTTGCAAAAATTGCCATTAATGCTCAAACATGTATTCAGCCAAACTTTGCTACAACATTGAGTGGACGCAGCAATAATTACAGTTACATGGTGGCTGTCTGTATATGTGTAATGTATCTGCACCTTTCTTACAGCATTTAAAAAACCCAAGTTGGAAACACTGTATTATTTTTAATTATTGGCTAATGATAGTAACTGCTTCACCCTAAAAATGAGACAGCCTGCAGTGTGGTTGCTCCTGCAACACAGCAAACTGCTGAGTGGTCAAGTTTCCAAATTTGGGCTGCCATCAATTTTGGTTTCAGTTTGTCAATAGGAGAGTCTTTAGGAACACTTCTTCCTAAAGTTTTCTCCTGATGTTTGCTACGGCAGAGTGAGCATAATGGTAGACATAGAGAAAATGGTGCATCATCTAAGTTTTACTTAGAAAGTGCAAAAATAAGATTTAAAAAAAATTGAAATATGGTATTGATTTTATACAGATTTGTATAATGTAATCCCTACATTTCCACAGCAGAATTCAGGAACTTGCATCATGAAAATGTTTTTAATTACCATGCATATTCCACTGGGATTCTGCAGGTGATTCTGTTGGGAGGGTTATTTTATTGGTGTCACTCTAATTGGTCGATTTTTTTGACTTCTTCATCTTCCTGTTCTGCTAGTAATACTCATACCTGCTTGTCCTGGTTGATAATTGAATGAAAAAAAGGCAGTTTCATTTTGGCCAGTTGTTCTCTGTACCAATGTAATCTTCCTGATGCTTTCCTACATAACCAAGTGAAGTTCTGTGTTTTCTTCCCTGCTGTCTTCTCTGCCAATCCCCCTCAATGCTTTTAGTCCAATTCAACATTCCGGTGCTGCACCCGCTCACTGGCTGAAGCCTTTCTGCTCTCAGGTGATTTTTTTTTTCCAGTTCCAAAATTACATTACTAACCCTGTTGTTTGACATATATTTGTTGTGTGTTTTGGGTTGTTTTTTGTTTTTGTTTTTTTTTTTTTTTAAACTGTTGGAGCAATCTGTGTGTCTGGTATATTAATGGAGCTTTGGCATGATTATTTAACCTGTTGCTGAATTCACAGTTCTAGAAAAGATAATGTCTGTGCTCTTTGTAGGGAATGTTTTTTCTCTCTGTGTCTGTGCATGTGTGCTTCCCTGTGCCTTTAAGGTAGTTAGGCAAGCAAAGGGTTTCTTGAAAGAACTTGTTAAGGCCTTATTCTTTCAAGGAACTGTGAAGGAAAGGTTTAAAATAAGGCCAGGGTGTGATTACCCAGCTGATTCTCCAGGTTAACCTGTTTGCACAGAGCTCACACACTCCATGAGCAAGCAGTGTCTGAGCACTTCCCTGCTTTCCTACTGGAAAACTCTGGTACAAAAGGTTCTGCAGAAAAAGTAGCCAAACCAAGCAAATTCCAGTCTTCCACCCCGAGTGACATCTTTAGGCAGGCCTAAGAGTTCCAAAGTGCTTTGGTCTGGCTGGTTTTATTCCCTTGGTTTGCACTCTGGTGAATGGGTTTCTCTTCACCACCCCTCTCCACAACCAACCCCCACCATGATTGTGTGTGTATTTTTTACATGAGTTCCACTTGCTATAATCACTAGGGGACAGTCTGGGAGGGGAAATGAATCCCAGCAAGAACCAAGGGCTCAGGCTGACCAGCAAGTGCAGTGAGCCTGGCTGATGTGGTCCTGACCCAGCTGAGTATCCCTCTCAAAGGGAAGGGCCTTGGAACTGATCTTAGGAGCAGCTTTAGGAGAGGCAAACATCCTCTGCCATCTGCCCCATTTCCCAGCCTCAGGCAGCATGCTCCTGATCCTGCTGGTCTCTACATTTGCATGGCTCAGCTGATAGAATTTATTTGTGTGGGTATCCTAAAATGACTTGAGGGCTCTGAAAGTCCCCATGCTGTGCCCACACAGAATCTCTCTGTGTTTCCAATGTCACTTCCTGCACAAATGGTTGGGATGTGACTCCCAGTGTGTTTCAGGGCTGCAGTGTGTTCTTACAAAGCTCAGCATGCTTTAATATGAAGGTCATGACATAAAGGTCTGCCATTTCAAACCACTTCCTATTGCTGTGTTTTTTACTCTCTGTTGCAGAGTCTTCCTTGCTCTTCCTGCCCAGTGAGGATTCTGTCCTTCTCCTCCTAAATCTTCTGTCTTCATTTTACTTGATAATCTTAACTGAATATTTTTATTAAGTAGTTTTTAACTCTGTATTTAAATTTTCACATGAAGTTCTGTATTTTGCACACGACAAAAATTGTTTTAGCTTTATTTATGATATCTGCTGTAAACAAAAATAAATGTAGTTCTTTATAAGTCTCCTTGTTTCATCTCTTCCTTTTACACAAACTTCCTGGGTACAGAGACTTGGTAGTGACTTCACGCTGGTTTTGCACCTTCCTTTTGTGGTGGAAGCTGTGGTGTTACCCTGCTTGTGGCCTGAGCCAGAGGCCTGAGGGTGTCCCTGTGCTGGTGTCACTGCATGTGTGTCCCTTGTGGAAGGGCTGCACATCAGGAGCCTGAGGAGTTGTCCCCTCTCTGCAGACCCAGGGTGGCCGGTGCTGGCATTTCCCCTCCTGGGCATGGGGAGCTGGTGTTGGTGGGCATGGGGCACACACAAACAGCACTGTCCTCCTCTCTTTGGCCTCTGCTGCCTTTCCTTGCACTGCTGTTTTACAGATTAACACGTGTCATAAAGGTAATAATGAATGTGTTTGGATTTTTGGTTATGTTCAGCAAAAGCAGGTAATAATGCAGGATAAATCTTTACCTTTGCTGCTCACTCTGGAGTGCTATTCCCAGTACCTTCTGGACCCCTGGAAGCTGCAGCTCGTGGTGACCCATTACCTGTTAACAGTTGCCTTGCTTTATTTAATTACCTTTTTTGGTTTTAAATTAATTTTTGGATTTTAAGCTAGTGGCAGAATTCTTTTTAAACAGCAGGTTCTCCAAAAGAGCTTTCCTAAGTCCTGCTCCCCTTCATTTTCTTTATTTTGCTTACTCTGCAATTCTTAAGCTATAACCTCTTCCTTTGCATTTCAAGAAAAAAAACAAATCCCAGGAAGAATAGTTCCAAGAGTTTAATGGAAAGATTGTGTGATTTTATTATTTTTTTTGATGAATTAAATCTGAACCTCACTGGGGCTGTTTGAATGACAAAAATTACTTTTTAAAATTGTTGCTAAAGACAACATTGCCAAAGAAGAGCAAATGTTATTCTCAATGAACTATTCCATCTTCCCCACCACAGGGAAAGCCACCAGGCACAGTAAAAGTTTGCTGTCCGAGGGGGAGATGATATCCATCATGAAAACATGGGGCAAGAAATACCACTGAGGACAATGCTTGGCACTTAATTGTAACAGACAAAGCAATTGGGGTAAAACTGAATTTCCTCTTTGCACAGTTCACAGTTTTAGGCAGAGGCAGTGGCAGGGAAACATCAGAAGAGTTTTTTGCCTGCAGAAGGTGATGATTTGTTTGGTACTGAAGCATTGAGAGGCATCAGATGTTCATGCTGTTCTCGTTCAGTTTCAGTCCCTCCTGCTAAAATACCAGGACAATAACTTGGAGCTGGGGTAATGTAGAGCCTGGATTTCTTTCTGCCAGAGATGCAGAAGGCCCAAGCAGTCCCATCAGTAGCCAGTGCTGTCAGCAGAGGGACAGACCTCGCAGTAGACAGCCCAGGCACTCGTGGGCAAGGCAGGACACAGAGTATGGGTAAGAAATAAAACTGACCAAATAATCAGCACAAGAGGAGGAAGTTTGTGCTGATTCCCTCACTCTTGGTCCCCATCATGACACATCACCACCACATGTTCCCTGCTTTGCTGCTGCTGGGAGAGCAGATTGTCAGATGCTGCTGGGAGAGCCTGGTGTGTGAAGGTCTGTGTGAATTTACCCAGCTGGGCTGGGACTCCTCACCCTGCCCTGCGAGCAGGAGACCTGCAGCTTCCTCCTGCTCTGCTCTGGAGCTCTCTGCAGAGCCTGGCTGGCAGCAGTGCCCCCAGAGCTGGCAGCTGTGTCCCTTCGCAGAGCTGTGATCTGTGTCCCTGTGCAGAGCTGTGATCTGTGTCCCTGTGCAGAGCTGTGTCCCTGTGCAGAGCTGTGTCCCTGTGTCCCCATGCAGAGCTGTGTCCCTGTGCAGAGCTGCTGCTGTTGAAATGAGAGGCAGGCTGCTCCTCTGGGCTCACCCTGCCCTGGTGCCTCCCCAAGCCCCTGGTTTTGGAGCAGGGCACACCAATGCCTCTTGGCACAGTTCGTGCCCTCTAAGACCTGGTGTCACAAGTGCCACTCCAGCATGAGAAGGGCAGAGGTGACCCTGGCAGGCTCAGGAACTGCTCTGTCTTTCCTCCTCTTTACACTGCTCCAAATGGGTTCTGAACTTGTCTTTTGCCATTTGGGTTAAAAATAAGTACAGAGATGTGCCTATTTTCTCTATTAAATTTCTCTTTTTGAAGAGCCAGGCTAACTTTTCATTCTCAAAGCCAGGCAACATTAACTTCCTAGGCGTCTGTTAATGAAAACCAAACATGTCAGCATTCACTAAAAGTAACCCACCTTTATTATAATTATGCTAAGCCTTTAAAATTAAAAAGATCTTGCAGGTTTTAAACACACTTGATTTGAATAGAAGAATACAGACAAAGCTTCTTAAAATGGCTCAAATTCTAACATCAGCCTTTCATTAACTCTACCAAGAAGAGTAATTTCTGTTCCTCTGAGTTTCTTCTAAATTGCTACAGCTGTAAAATGCCAGTGAAAGTTGCTTCTGTGTGTCTTCCAGCCTCAAGCAAAGACTATGGTCTGCATTTTTCCACAGCATTATGGCAATTAGTTACTATAATTGGCTTTAATTCACTTCTGGCTCACTCATTTGTCACATTCCAATCAAAACATTGAGTTTTGAAATGCACTGAATTCTGCATTAATATTTATGTTTTCGAAGACATGACATGTTTGCAGATGACTTGGTTTTTTTTTGCCTGAAAGATCATGTCACTGAAGATAAGAAGACATTATGTATTAATGCCTGATGCAAGTACATGTATTAGTCATGTAAATATTTCCTCAAGTCTCTTTCCTTCTCTTCATGAACTGTGCTCACATAAAAAGAAGGGAGGCTTTAATCTCATCAGGTGGTGGGTTCCAGACTTGTTTGAAATGGATGGAATTTCTGAATTTTTTTGAAATGTGAAATGATGAAATTTCCTTGTTGCTGTTAGTGAATTTGCCCTTTCAGCATTTGTTCTGCAAATATTCATTCATTCATGTCTTTGTTTTAAGGTTTCTGGTGCTTTGAATCTGTGTCCAAAAATACTATTTTGATGGACACTGGAAACTGAAAGTGGTGTTGCTGCACTCCAAATTCATAATTAATACATGCCTTAATATACCAGACTAACACAGATTGCTCAAATTTATATTTACTCTAAAATGATAGAAGTAGTGTGCCATCATAGCAGGTTTTGTCTGAGAATCAGTTTTTCCTGAAGACACATATTCAGTATATCTAATAGGTTTCCTCTAAGTTTCCTGTTTTTCTCCTTTGTCTCCATTAATTTTTGCTCAGTTTGTATTACCACATAAATGGGCACTGTCCCCTCAGAGGCATTAAAAATCATGGGGGTCTCTGTCTGGCTTGGAGAGCTTTAAACACCCTGGTTTTATTTTGTGCCAGGATCCAGAAGTGTTTGCTTACAAAATAAGCGATGGAGACTTGGAAGAAGTGTTTTACTGCTGAAGAACTTGTGAGGCGCTGGCAGGGCTCACAGGGCAGTGGGAGGAGATGGTGTCCTGGCAGGGGGACAGGAGGAGGGGGCTCATCCCTGCTCAGGGATGGAGAGGAGGTGGCAGGGAAGCCTGTGCAGGTGGTTGGGAGCCAGGCAGGTGCTCTGGTCCCAGGCAGCTCAGTGCCACCCCATGGATAATGGGAGCAGCAGTTCCCTTTACTCTGCCTTGTGTTAGCCACAAGAGAGTGGAGCTGGCATCTGTTGGAAGTGTGAAGCAAGCATGAGGAAGAAGAAGGGCAGATGTGGCATGAGCTGAAATCTGTGAAATGTCAGCCATCATACCTTGTGTAGGAATCTTTTTCCAAGGGCAAAAGCCTGCCTGGTAGTATCTCAGGTGAGATGAAAAGTCAAAGTTGGGACAGGCCATGGGTTTGGGAATGCTGCTGGAAGCCTGGTAGCCTCCTAAGGCAGATGTGTGGAATAGCTCAGTGGGATGTGCTCAGTTTCCAGTTCTGGCACAGGCAGTGCTCCCATGCAGCCTTGTGTGTTCTGAGCTCAGGGTGCAGGATGCAGCTCTGGCAGCTCTGAGCTTGGGTTTCACTCGTGTGGGCTGCTGAGCCCTGTGTTTCAGCAGCACCAAGGTCTAACCAAGCTGGAGGTGTTTCCTCCTTGCCTCTGCCAGTCCCACGGGGGCTGTGCTTCCCTGCAGAGTGCTTTCTGCTCAGGATCTCTGCTCAGGGAACCCCTGAGCTCACTGGGTTCATTCCAGCTGTGCTTCCCTGCAGAGTGCTTTCTGCTCAGGATCTCTGCTCAGGGAACCCCTGAGCTCACTGGGTTCATTCCAGCTGTGCTTGCACAGCTCTGGTGCTAACACACCTCTCTCCTGTCCCCACAGCTTTCCTGAAGCACTGCTGCTTTGTAAGCTGGACTCAGATTGCTTTTTTGTTCATTGCACATGAGAAGGCAGGCAGTGAAGCGGGCTGGGTGTGCTACAGATCAATTTGTGGTGTGCTGACTGAATTTCCTCATGCTGGTTCTTGATGCCAGCTGGTGTTTGCTTTCACCACCAGAGCTGCCCACGTGTGTGAGTAAGTCCAGTTCAGAACTCCTGTCAGGGCCTGAGTCAGCAGCTCCATACAAGGCCAGGCAGGGTCTGTGCCCTGTGACTGAGTGATGAGGTGACAGGGTAATGGCAGAGCTCGGGATGGCCAGGCAGGCAGGATGCCAGCTGGGCTGGAGCCTTGGAGGGGCACTGTGCTGTGCCCTCTGCCAGGCACCCACACCCAGAGCAGTGCCACATCTGGGTGCTGCCCTTCACTGAGGAGCCTTTCACTCAGCCCTGTGCCAGTCCTGAGTGGCTGGGGCAGTTTTGGGTAAGTACTGTTGGACTGTTCCTGCTTTACAGCCCTCGGCGTGCGCCAGAGGTGGCAAAACATCACATCCCCACTGCAGGCTGGGACAGCTGATTCCAGGAGATCCCATTCTTCCTGCCTATCCCCCAAACAAGACCCACAGGAATTGTTTGTTGCCTGCTTTTCCATAGCTGTGGAGCAGGGGCAGCCCCTTGGGGCAGGGCAGCTGTGGCAGGGTCCCCTTTCACTGTCAGCAGCAGGTAGGGATGATTTCTTGTCCCCTCTGAGTACCCTGCTAGGGGTTCTCCACCCAGTCAGCCACCAGACCTTGTGTTTGGTGTGTGGGGACCCCCAGCCTGGGTGGATCAGGAGTTCTTGGAGTTGTTTTCTAGACCAGCCTCCCCCCAAATACTTTGTTCCTAACCACCAGTACCTTGAGTGTGTTGTGGGCCAAAGAAGAAAGATATAATTCTAAAATTTGGTGTTTCCTGGCCCTGTCTGTGCTTTTCATCTGCCTTCAGGGATGTTCTCTGGGTTTATGTGAGTTTTCATACTTTGGCTGACTTGGTGAGGTTCGCTCCCCCTTCCTTATGTGGGGCTCCCGTTTGGTCTGACTCACTTTAGCCAAGATATCCCACAGGATTTGCTTAAAAATGAATTCCCCTTGCATGACTTAAAACCAGATAAAGGGGAGGAGGAAGGAGAAATGTGAGCACTTGTGGCTGTCTGTGGCCCAGCAGCACTGACTGGATGGGGAGCTGGCTGTTGGGGGTTTTCAGTGGAGCATCTCTGACCATTTTTGTCCGTGCTGGACAGACAGAGGCACGTGGGGAGCAGCCAGTGCTGATCAAAGAGAAGCTGATCTCTCCAGCTGCCCTGGCCAGCCGGTGTCTGAGCCGCCTGGCACGGGCTCCTGGCAGGGAGGGGAAGGATTTTTGGCAGAGCCCAGGCTTTGTGCCCCTGTGGGCAGGCAGCACGTGCTGTGCCTGAGCTGGGGAGGAAGCAGCGGACCCGGTCCAGCTGCCCCAGCAGGAGCTTGGCTCTGCCCGAAGCTGGCAGCTTCCCAAGGCCTTGTCACCTCCTGCCAGGTCACAGCAGTGGGATTGGGCTTGGCACAGGAGTCAGGAGCAGCAGCAGCCTAGCCAGAGTCAGAGTCAGGCTGCCTTGTGGCACAGGACTTGCAGCACCGACAGCATCCCCTGCTCATGTGTGGGTGCTGGGGCTGGGGGCACTCAGATGTGCAGTGAGTAGGTTGTTTTTTGTTTTTGTTTCATCCCTTACCCTGGCACTGTCACCCCTTACCCTGGTACTACCACCCCTTACCTGCTTTCAGGGCTGTCAGAATATTCATGTAGTGTCTGTGTCAGGCAGCACAGCACAGACAAGAGAGATCTCTTCACTGCTGTGCTGCACTGTCAGCTTTGCCCTTGTACCCAAGGAAGAAAGGCCACCCAAAGTATTAGCAAAACCTCTTGAGATCCCAGAGTCCCTGATCCCACATCCCAGGAGATTTCTCCCTTCTTGTTTCTGGGAGTTGGGATGACTTTGGCTCTCCCCAGTGGTGTGGGGACATCAGGTTTCTCTGCCATGTCCTGCCTTGGACACAGAGCCTTTGCAAGACAGAAATGCTGCATGAAGGCCCTGTTAGATGATGAAGTGCATCCAGACTGAGGCTGCTGTTACAAAAAGTTATTTTAAAAAGGAAAAGGGCAAAAATACTTTTTAGGTTATGGTGGATTATATTCACTTATTATTATTATATTATTATGTTCACTTAGTGTTATTTACAGATTATTATCACTCTGTAAGCAGTGTGAATTTTACAAGCCTGTCATTGAGAGAATCAGGGTTGCACTGAACTTTGAGTGAGCAGAAGAGCCGTGCTGGATTTGCTTACTTTGAGCTTCCTGAAGGGCTCAGCCAGGCAGAGCATCTCCAGAGAGATGGAGGGAAAGGTCTTTTATAATGTCTTTGTCCCTCACTGCTGCATCTCTGGCTAACTGGAGGCCTGGTGCAGACATTGCTGTCTCAAATGCAAAGGTGAGCTGGCACAACATTGAATTAAAACACTTGGCATGACATTTAATGGAGAGAAAAACGATGTTTTACTGGAAAGGGGTTTGTATCTGTGGCTATCCTTGAGGTCTGCAGGGCCTCTTTGGCCAAGCCCATGGATTGCAGTGAGTTTTGACCAGCCCTGACCTCTGGGTGAAAGCCAGCCCAGGTGCAAGCCCTGCAAGCTGAAGCCTTAGGAAAACCTCTCAGTCAGCACAGGGCTGAGCTAAATCCTTGCCTGTAAGAGGAACAGTAATTTCTCTGCCCATGTGAGGAGGATGAGTTTTGAAATGCAGACAAAGGAGAAATTGTTTTTATCCACATTTTTTCATCGTGTTTGAGTGGGGAAGGCCAGATGAATATGTGATTGTTCTGTTCCAATCACTGGCTGTGTTGCTGCTGTTTAAGTAGCTGAAGGCAGTGAAGGCTTCACTGCTTGCACAAAAAAAAATTTAAAAACCCCAACCACCAAACAAACAACCAAACAAAAAACCCCCCAAAAACCCTAAAGCCATGTTAATTGCTCTGAATGCAAGTCAGTCAAAGACTGGGGCAGGGTTATGGATGAGAAGGACCATCATATGTGGGTGACAGTGGGGCAAGGGGGAAGTTAACAACAGCTGAAGGAATGGAAAACATAAATTCCTCTAATCCTGTCAGCAGGTTGGGGCTGTGTAGGTGCAGATCCCAAAGCAGCACAGACAGCTGAGCTGTGCTGGCTGCAGGATCCTGCCATGGTCATTGAGGGTTTTGGATAAGGATTAGCAGGGCCTCTGGTCCAAAGGGTGCTGTGGAGCAGGCAAATCCCCTGCTGGAAGTGTTTCGTGGCCAGGCACAGGGAGGACGAAATGTGGAGTGAGTACATGAGATGGAAATGAAGTCAGACCTTACGGAAATGCTATTCTGAGGGATGTTTCCTATTCTGAGGGATGTTTCCTATTCTGAGGGGCTGTTTCCTGAGGACTGGGGTTTCCTCTGGGAACGCCCCATGCTCCACACAGAGCTCAGTGCCATGGCACCACTGTGCACAGGCAGGAACAGGGCTGTGCCTTTTCCATCCTGCACATGGGATACCTCCACAGCTTTCACCTTTTGTAAAGCTCAGCTCCTCTGGCTCAGTCCCATGGCTTCTAATGGAAAATCTCCTGTCCTGGGGAGGAGATGATTAGGGTGCTGGAACACCTCTCTTATGAGGACAGGCTGAGAGATTTGGGCCTGGAGAACAGGTGACTGAGAGGAGACCTGCTCAAGGTCCACCACTGTCTGAAGGGAGGGTGAGAAGAGGGCAGAGCCAGGTCCTCTGCAGTGCAGTGCTGAGCAATGGGACAAGAGGCAATGGACAGAAATTGGTGCACAGGAGGTTCCAGCTGAACATGAGGCAGAACTTCTTCCCTGTTCATTGACCATGCACTGGAAGAGGCTGCCCAGAGAGGATGGAGAGGTTCCCTCACTGCAGATACTCCAGAGCCAGGCACAGGCTTAGGAAAGGACTCAAGCAGCAGCAGCCTCAGGTCCTTCACTGGCATTCTGAGGTCCTGGCAGTCCAGCCTGCACTGCAATGGGAATCAGGGCACTGAGGTTTATAGCCTGCTTTCCACCCTGAAGTCAGAATTCCAGAAAATCAGGGTCCTCCTGCTCAGCTGTGCTGTGCTGACATCTCACTGAGTCCTTGCTGGTGCTGCAAGGATGGGTGGCTGTTCAGGATTCAGGGAGAGCTGTGAGGCTGGAACTTTCTGGACAACCTGCTTCTAATTTAACATCTAACATGTTAACCCCTAACATCTGTTCAGGAGCATAAACTCGTGCCTCACCTTTGTGTAAGTACTCAGCCTTTGGGCTGATTCAGTGGGAATTAGTTCACATAGCCCTTCTTCTCTAACTGTGCCAAGTAAGGGCTTTAAAGAGGTCCCAGGTTTCTTTTTGAATGCTTTGTTGGTATCAGAACATAACTTCTCCTCGTGGATCCTCCTCAAACACGAGTGGCAGTGCTGGCCCATGGCAGTGCTGGATGTGTTTGCCCTGCTCTGGTGGAGCAGGGAATGATTGCCAGGTGGGATCTAGGCCTGTGCAGCTCTGGGCTTTTGTTTGGGTCAGCCACACTCTCCCCCATGAGGTGTGGGGTGCTGGCAGCAGCACACCCACTGCCTGAGCTCTCTCCAGAGCCCTGCTGTCCTCAGGGACTGAAAACTGCACTGCTTTGCAGGAGGGACCAGCTGGGTGCTGTAACATCCTCAGAGCCTCCAAAAACCCCCATGATGGGGGACATCTGGGACATCTCTGCTTTCTGTTTGAGCCTGTCAGCCAGGGTGCAGCCCTGTGATGAGGCACAGAGGCTCTAAGCCCAAACTTCCCAAATGCCTGCGGGGTGTGTAAGCCAGTGCTGGAGCCAATGTGCACATCCTGTGCACTGAAACACCAGGATGGTCCAGCCTCTGCTTTTGTGGAGCTGAGTGCAACGTAATTTATTCAATTTATATGTCACACTGCAAATACTGATGAAATATGCTATTAAGGAGAGGGTTTGCTGTCAATCCTAGAGTGGTTTGGGTGGGAAGGGACCTACAGAGGACTGGTCCAACCCCCCTGCCATGTGCTGCTGCAGGCATCACTGTGGGTGTAAACTTGATTTCTCAGAAAAGACTCTTCTGTTTGAACAGCTTCCTGAGAGGGTCAGCTCCTGGGTGCACACTTCAAGAGGGGAGAGATTGTGATGCCAGAAAGAAGCTTACCAAAAAAAAAAAAAAAAACCACAGAAATTAGGCTCTTCAGAGAGGTAATGGTGTCATCCATCACTGTCACCTGGTGTCCTGGATGGCACCCTGAGCTCCTTCACCAGCTCCATTACATTCCCTCATGGCTGGACACTGGATGTGCAGCAAGCTATTGCAGAGGGATGTGTTGACTGGAAATGTGTTCCTGTTCAGGAACCACATTGGGAATCACTGTAGGTTGTCTGTCTGTCTGTGGGTTTTGATGGTCTCCAGCTGTGTGTCTCTTAGTCATAAACATGTTTTCTCCCCTTTCCTGTTAGCGTGGCAGGGAAAGTGTAGTGCCATAGTGGGGTGGGAAGGAACACTGAGTGTACAAGCCAATGGCAAAACTGACTTTCTTTAGCAGCCACTTGAAGTGACCTTGGGCAGCATTTATTGCCAGCATGGCTACAGAATTTAGAGAAAGAGCTGACAAACTATTATTTACATTTGCTTGCTCTGATTTTCAAGTAAAACGCGCTATCTTTTAAGGAGAAAGTTGAGTGGAAAGATGTGGAGTTTACAAATTGGCTCAAAACACTGATTTCTACTTAGCTGCTGGAGCCCACAGCATCCTTGGGTGGGTGGCCTGGCTGGGCCAAACTAGAACTCAGACATAAAAATCAGAGAGGTATGAATTTCTTCCCATGTCTCCCAGAGGAAATGAAAGCTGTGCAGTCAGGAAACACTGCACAGGTTTCTGTGCCTGCTGTGGTGCTGTTGAGCTGGCTGTAGGGGCTGAGCACATTCAAGATGAAAACTCCTGCAAGGAGAAGGATGGGGTGAGTGCACTCCTGCAATAAATGGAGGCACTAAAGCCAGATAGGAGTTTAATTGATGTTAACTAGATGGTTTGCTCCAGTGGATGAGAAAATAAGCCATATCTCAAGTTTGATTTTTTCCCCCACTTATACAGGTGTAGTTTAGAAGCACCAGTGTTGAGTTGGATGCAGTAAAAGCACCACATATGGGGAGTGAACCAAGCACAGCCACTCTCCTGGAGCTTGCCATTTGTGCCTTCTGCACCAAGCCCCAGGAAACTCTGCAGCTGATATGCTTGTGTTTGCTTGGGTGGGAGTTTGTGGGTGGATAGGGTTGCTCAGAAATGAAGGATCTCCCAGGGAGAGATGATCTCCTGTCTCCCTCACCTGGGGTGAGCGAGGGAAACATGCTTTTATTCTTTATTCTCCCTGCCTGCATGTGAAGTTCAGCGCTGTTCAACTGCTGGGATGCTGCTGCTTTTTGCTGAGTATTTGCTGTGTGCAGTCAAAAATAACCTGAAGGGTCTGTGTTTATTTTGCTCACTCCCACTGTCCTAAACTGACCAGTGTGAGGCTGAAGGTTCAGCCACCCGAGCAAGGTTGGCTCATCTGCCTCCTGCCACACACACAGGTCCATATGGGGCTGGAAAAGATCCCATAAACCCCTACAGGTGTGGCTGGCACATGTGGCACTGCTGCCACCAGGCTGGTGTCCATGCTGCTGAGCAGCACCAGGACCTGCAGCTGCAGGAGCTGAGGCTGCTCCTGAAGGTTCCTTCTCTCTGGATGCAAGCTGAGGAGCCCTGACAGGGCTGTGCTGGGCTGCAGGGGTGTTTGTGCCATGCCAGGCTGCCTGGGCAGAACCCAGCCAGGAGCACTGTGGCACAGGGGTGGGGTGCTGTCATGATCTACTGTTAATACAGGCAGGGGTCATGTTGGTTCGTTTTTGGATCTCAGAGGTGCAAAAGGCAAACAGCAGGGGACAAATCAGTTTACTCACAGCAATGTATTTTTATTGAATGCTAACAACTCAGTTGTGATAGAGGGGAGAGATATAGGAAATGGAGTTTAGAGAGAAAGAGGGGAATGGAGGAATAGTACCAACAGATGAGACAGACGTCCTCGTGGGCCAGCCAATGGAAGGGTCTTCATCCCTGGGGAGATCTCAAAGGTCTTCTCCAGAGGGTCACTCTTTTATAGTCCTTTTCCAAGGCGAGTGGCTTCTGGCCAAGAAGTGGGAAGATTTATGGACCGTTGTGAGGTGCTCTAAGAGGCAGGTGCAGACGTGCAGTACATGCAGTCTTCAGCTGGTACTATAACAACACAGTCCAGTGAACACAACACACCTGCACACAGTCACTTGGCAAGCATCCACCTCGGCCAGGCCAGAAAACCATTGTCCAGAGCCAGCCTGGGTGGGGGTCCTCGGGGTCTTCTTGTGATGGTTGTGAGACAACAGTGAGGGAAAGTTTGGACCAACCCTTACAGGTGCCCCACGGACTCACTGCCCCCCTAACAGGCTGCTGTCCCCTTTGTGCCTCCCCAGGCTGCTGGCTGCCCGTGGCTGACGAGCCCACGTCCCCCAAGAAGGCGAGGAGCACGGCGGAGCAGCAGGAGCTGGAGCACTGGCTGTGCCCCGAGTGGGTCCCTGTCAGGGTCATCCCCGAGGAGGAGATGGCCGAGCACAACCTCCTGGCTGTCCGGGTCATGGTGGCCAGTGATGCCAGCAGGTACCTCAAACACACCTGAGAGCAGCTTGGCTTTCTCTGCAATGCTAGGGAGAATCATAACAAAATACAAGTCTGGGTGTATGTACAACTGGGGGGGGGGAAGAACTAAAAAAAACCCACATGAATGTTCAGAATAACAATTGTTCTTAACCACAGCCATAAATCCCCACAATGAATCATTTTGCAGGAAATTTTCAGATATTCCCATCCCACACAGGGGTCTGAATCACAGGGATGAGCATTGCTGTGATCAGCTTGGGTTCAGCTCTTGGAAAGGATGGTTTTTGGTACACAGGGATTTGGGCAGTGGGTGTGTTGTGGCAAAAGGTGCATCCTGTGACGTGGCCACCCCCCACCCTGGGCCTCTCCTGGGTTTTGAGAGCCTGCCCATCCCTAAGAAATCTGAAATCTGATGAACCTTGGGGAGCTGTCAGAGGAAGCCAAATTTCTGCACACTCATTGGAATATGTTTGCTTTTGGGCAGGGTTTTATGGCAGTTCATTCCATCCAAAGATTAGATTGGTATCCCCTGAGTGAAGCACTTTTCCTTACAGAGAACTAAGACATGAGAGGGGGAGTGAAAAACAAAAAGAAAAAAAGGCAAACCCAGGAGCCCAAGTGTTGCAAACACTGCTGCTCTGCAGGGGAAGCTCATTCAGGTTCCTGACACCCTCTAAACACCTGCTCGTGGTGCTGTGTGCAGCTTTTGGAGAGCAGCCTGGCTCTGGGAAATGCAACTTTCTGCTGTTCCCTGAGGTGGCTGTAATTGGGGTTTGTGCTCTGGGAGTGTTCTTACAGGGAAGGATGAGCCTGTCCATGAGGAAATGGAGAACACGAGGAAGGGTTTCCTGCCTGTTTGACTCCCCAGCAGAGCATGTGCTCACACCCCTGCTAACACCCTGCAGCTCGGGGTGCCCTCATCCATTGCCCTGATCTGAGGGATCAGCTCCTTTCCTGCCCTCATCCAGGCAGTGATGATTGCCCTGATCTGAGGGATCAGCTCCTTTCCTGCCCTCATCCAGGCAGTGATGATTGCCCTGATCTGAGGGATCAGCTCCTTTTCCTGCCCTGGACAGCAGAGGCTGTTTCCAGCAGGACTGGGGTGGCACAGGGGGTGACAGCAGAGCAGGGCCAGCCCCTGCCTGAAAGGAGGAGGAGAGGAACATCAAGTGACAAATGGCACTGCTGAGCTGGCTGCAGGGAGCTGTGCCACTGGGAGAATGACCAGCTCAGTGACACAGCTTTGCAGTTCAGCCTTTAGGTACTGTGAGCAATGACCCCCCTTCCAGCAGAGATGAGAGGAGAAACCTCATGCTATAGCACTTACCTCCTTGCTGGCCAAGGAAAACACACGTTTTGCTCTTTAAAACAGAAAGATATCAATCAATGTTAATGGCAGGGCTCTTTCTTTTTCTTTGGTGTGGCGTTCTGCCCAATCTCAGCGTGGTATCTCTCCATCCACACAGGGTCTCAGCTATCAAAGCCTTCATATATTTATATTTTTATATATATGTCTATATCTATCTTCTTGAAAGTCAGCTTAAAAATTGTGTTTTACCATGAAATTCAAGGCCACTCTGATTCAGCCTGCTGAGAGAGCAGTGCACCTGGAGAGGTGTTCCCTTCCCTGCTGTCCTGCCTGCCCTGGCCTCCCAGGACTGCTGGTTGATCTGTGTGAAGCTGGAGGCCAGGACTGCTGGGTGCTACCCAAATGTGAGGCTTTATAGGGTCTGCAGCCTCTCCTTTACCTCTTCTTCCTGCTGGGCTGTCACAACAAAGCTCTGCTTTCTGCTGTGTGAGCACAGAGCAGCGTTCTCCTGCTGCCCCAACGGGACTGCTCACGGTGTGAGCTGCTCTGGGTTGGAGGCACAGCTATTAGTCACCACAGCAAACCTAGGAATTAGCTTGGCAGTATTGTTTGCATGCAAAAGAGGCTGAGTTGGGTCCTGCTGCACTCATTCATGGCAGTGGGAATGTGGTCACATCAGAAGGGCTGACGGTGTCTGTTCCCTACAGACTTAAGAGATGAAAAGAATGGCCTGATTATCAGAAAAAGGGCTAATAATTACCTCAAAGCATTGTTGTGCCCTGGGGCAAGGTCAGGACGTGCATGTCATCCACACATGTGTTTGTGTGGTGTGTTTTTAATTCCATCTACACAGGGGATGCCATAATCTGCCTCTGTGATCAGCTCAGGTGCCTCCCTGCACTGCTCAGTGTTCCATGGGCTGGCTCCTGGGAGTGAGGAGAGTTTGTTTCCTTCTTTCCTACAGACACCTTTTGCACATTGGAAGGCTGCTCAGGCAGCTCCACTCAATCCTCTTTCTCCAGACTTATGCTTACAATTTTCTCCAGCTTCTGGACTCAGCCTTGCTTGCTGGGCTATCCTCATGCCTCTCCTCCAGGCTTCCTTCTCTTCTTATTTTCAAAGATCTGTGGGAAGAAGGTGAAAAGTGCAGAGTTTTGACCATTGTGCATTGTTTCCAGGCCAATCCCAGCATTGCAAATATTGAGGTAATTCCTTTACCTCATCTTGCTGTACAGCCTTGCAGCTGCTATGTGGGCAGGGAGGGGTTTCACCCCAGTCCCTCTCAGCAGCTCCTTGATTCCAGGTGCTGAATGTCGTGGCTGTGGGTGCAAATCCAGAGTCTGATGGGAATGGGGATAGCTCAGCTGAGTAGCACCTACAGCAGATCACAATAACAGTGGTGAAAGAGGGAAAACGAGGCCATCAGCTCTGGCTGCCAAACAGCCCTTCCTCTGAAACACCCACACTGCTGCCAGTGCTCATGCTGGTGCTTGCTGCACCCCCTGGAAATGTCCCGCTGGAAATGTCCCCCTTGCACGCTGCCCTTTTGCCTGCAGCTCAGAGCTGGAGTCTGATGTCACCGGGGACTCCTCGAGCTCGGAGGTGGGCGAGGGGCAGAGCTGGCTGCCCGAGCCCCCCGCCTGCTCCAGCCCCATCCGCAGGTGGGCATCGCTCATCAGGAGCCCCGTGCTGCCCGAGGACAGCCCCAGGACATCCAAAGTCGCTGATGGTAAGCACTGTCCTGACCTGGGGGTGCAGGCAGCACTGGGGGAGACTTTTCCAAGTGGAGGGTGTTCCCTACAGTGAGGCCAGGTTGTCTTTTTTGGGGGGGTTTCTGCCTTTTTGGTGCTGTAACTCAAGCACCATTTGCATGGTGCAGGGTAACCTGGAGGAGCTGTGCCTCGTGCTTGGCTTGCAGGGGTGGGATGGATGTTTTCCCACTGGGAAAATGTTAGGATGTATTAGGCAATGCAGTATCTGCAGCGCTGCCTGGGCAAGGGTGAGGCTGGGAGTCACCAGAGAGCTCTGCTTGTGACAATTTGGGTTTCTACAGGGAGCTGCTGAAGGGCTTTGTAGCCAGGGAAAGCACAGGGAGGAAAGGGTATGGCTAGCAGGGAAGTGGGGAGAGACTTGGGAGCAATCTCTTGGGAACAAACTCTTTTCTGGAGCTGGTCAGAGCTAAAAGACGTGCTAAAAGCAGCCAAAGACATGGTTCTGCAGAAAATAAAAGGCCACCAGCATTTGTTTCTTCCCATCTCCCACCACCCCCACATCCATATATGCATTTTTAATCCAAGCAGAAAATAAGGGGTTTTATACAGCAATTCAAATCAACTCTTGAATAACAGAGCCCTTGTTAAAGGCAAAGGGACAGCAGCAGACCCCAGAACGTGCCCAGCAGCGTGTGGCTCCATGTAGCCACTAAAGGATTTCATCCTTTTTCTCCCTGGTGTCACTCTGCCACCATCCCTGGCTGCTGAGGTGGTTGAGCTGGCACCATCCCATCCCTTGTGTGGGTTTGAGATCAGTGAGAGTTCCCCATCCCATCCATCCCTTGTGTGTTTTTGGATCACTGAGTGTTCCTGATCCCCTGTGTGTGTTTGGGATCAGTGAGTGTTTCTGATCCCCCTCCATCCCCTGTGTGTGTTTGGGACCACTGAGTGTTCCTGATCCCATCCATCCCCTGTGTGTTTGGGATCACTGA
The DNA here is from genome assembly GCA_013397075.1 of Rhabdornis inornatus. NCBI lineage: Eukaryota > Metazoa > Chordata > Aves > Passeriformes > Rhabdornithidae > Rhabdornis > Rhabdornis inornatus. The sequence continues at coordinate 457,223 of VWZS01007477.1, read as the reverse complement.
GTGTTCCTGATCCCATCCATCCCCTGTGTGTTTGGGATCACTGAGTGTTCCTGATCCCCATCCATCCCCTGTGCATTTGGGATCACTGAGTATTCCTGATCCCCATCCATCCCCTGTGTGTTTGGGACCACTGAGTATTCCTGATCCCCATCCATCCCCTGTGTGTGTTTGGACTCACTGCGGGTTCGTGATCCC
>VWZS01007477.1:440034-456783 GCA_013397075.1 Rhabdornis inornatus | reverse complement strand
ATCACTGAGTGTTCCTGATCCCCCTCCATCCCTGTGTGTTTGGGATCACTGAGTGTTCCTGATCCCCTTCATCCCCGCGGTGAGCACTGCCCTCTCCCGGTGCAGGCTGCTGGAGAAGCTGAGCCCTTTCTCTCTGCTCCTCCTCTCTGCTGTTCCCCAGCTCCTCTTTGGCTCTCTGTGTTTGCCTGCTTTAGCTGACCCATGTCCCTTCTGTTCCTGCTCAGCACTCCAGAGAGCCAACAGCTTCCAGTCCACAGCGTTAAATAAGTGCCAGAACTGGAGGAGAAGGATCCAAACGAGTGAGTAGAGCCTGAGAAGTGATTGTATCTTCTATTTGTGCTCTTTCCTTGTCTTTTAGTTGTCCGTTTTCCCTCCTTTCCTTTAGAATTTTTACATGTTTGAGTCACTAGTTGAGAAAACAGAGATCTAAAGCACACCAAATATTTCTTTCCATTTTCTTACGCTCATAAGATCAAAGTCCCTTTCTATGTGACTGTTCTCTGTGTAACTGTACCCATCAGCAGGTGGTGTCCACTTTCATTCTCCAGATGGGAGCACACACCCCTGGCCCAGAGCTGCATATTTGGTCTCTGCCCTGCCTGCACTGATTGCTCTCCTCAGGTGGGACCCTGGCTCTGGCCTGATGTCACTCATTAGAAATGCTCCTGGTTCCTATTGACACACTCCCACACTGCTCTGTCACCTCTTTCCTGTTGGAAAACCCCCCCAGGTGATATTTCTGGGTTGGGGAAAGGGAGAAAGACAATCCCAACAGGTGAGGTGGTGAAAATAAGTGTTAGTGGTTCTTGTCCCTTGGTTTGGGAATCACACAGGATTTCCCTGTGGGAATCACACAGGAATGCAGGGATTGGATAGAGATTGAGAGTGCCACAGCCTGAGAGTGTCACAGTTTGAGAGTGCCAAAGTCTGAGTATCACAACTTGAGAGTGCCACAGTCTGAGAGTGTCACAGTCTGAGAGTGTCACAGTTTGAGAGTGTCACAATTTCTGAGCACCATCATAGTGGCTTTTGATGTGAGAAATTGATTTGTAAAGGATTTTTAAAGCACACCTGATCTCAAAGTTTACATACAAATATACAAAACTGTGTAAACTTTCAATCAAGCTTTAAAAATCTTTTCCAAATCCATTTCTCATATTTGGGATGATGGTGACAGCTGCTCTTTAACCCTGTGCAATGAGGGGTATTTCTGCTGCTGCTCAGAGAAGTTATGGCTCATCTTCTGAAACAATAGGGTGTCTGTGCCCATGACTGGACCAGTGCTCAAGCAGAGGCATTTCAGGTTGCTTGCTTTGAATGCACAGGAAATCTTTGGGATTATTTGTGAGTACCCACTTGGGATGAATTTTTATATCTCAAATGATGAGATAAGATGCATTTCCTCTTTCTGGCATCAGCCTTGCCTTCAAGCCAGGTGCACATGAGCAGTGCCACTGCCCACCCACCCACAGTCCCCTGGAGTGCCTCACATTGGGATAACTCAGTAAATCTCAGTAGAACACACACAGGGCTGTTTCGTGGTCCTGAGGGGACCAGGCTCTGTCCCTGGAGAGGCAGCTGTGGCAGACAGACAGGCAGGACAGGCTGGGATGCCCTGCACCCTGAGCCACCAGGCTGTGCCATGCTCTGACAGTGTGTGTCCCCCCCAGGGGAGAGCTCCCCACGCCTGGCATGGGGAGGTCCCAAAGTCTCCTGCCAGCCTTGGCTCTGCCTCTTGAGTACTGTGAACACACAGATATCAGAGTTTGGCTCCACCAAAGGCTTGGGTTTAAAGCCTTGCCTTAATTGATCTCAGTTTTGAAAAGATCAGTCAATAATGATTCTCCATTCAGGTTTGTGTGGGGGGGTAAGAAAGATTGTTAGACAGGAAAGCAGAGGAGACTAGAGGGGGTGTCACTCTTAATTTTGACTGATTTTCAGCTTGTTCTCAGCAAGGGCATTACTTAATGGTTTGCCAATTAATTTTTCCATCATTTTGTTAGAATCTTCCACGTGCCTTAAGGGCTCTAGAGGGAGCCAGAAGCCTTTGAGAGGGAAGCAATGTGCTGCATGAGTCTGCCTGAACTTCAAGTATGCTGTTAAAATGAGGTGTAAAGCACAGTCAGCATACACTGGGAGCAGAATAAAAGCTTTTTTTTACTCTCTGGAGGAAGACTGTAAGCCATAGTTTCTATATTTAATCCAATTTGATTACAGGAATTCATATGATCATCAGTCACACGAAAAAACCTCCGTCTCCTTTTCAGACATATTTCCCCAAACACATATGTTTCATAAACAGCACGGGGTAGGCAGCCAAGGAGAGGAAATCAGTGTCACAGCTATATTGGCTGAAAGGCTCAGAGCAGGATATTACCTTTCAAAACCTTTAATCCCCATTGCACGGCCACAGGGAACGCCGTGCTCTTAATTTATCTTGGATTTTGGGCCAAGCAGATCCTGATAGTGCCCTAGGGAACTTTTTGTTGGGTTTTTTTGTTTTGTGGGGTTTTTTTGTGTGTGTGTTTTTTTTTTTTAATCCTGTTTTGAAAGCAGAGCTGAAAATACAGGTTCAGAGTTTTGGTGGGAATGAAACCCTGTGTTTTCCCTGTGAGAGATGGGGAGCTGTGGCTTTGTGTGGAGCAGTGTTCTCACACGTGCAGCTCCCCTCTTTGTGAGCCTGCCCATGAGAGCTGGGGTGGGAAACAGCTCTCCCCCTGGGCTGGGGGTTCCATGGCCTCATCAGTGTTCTGGCTGTCTCTGCTGCAGCCCTTGCATGTCCCCCCAGTGTCCTGAGCCATGACATTTGCTCCTGTCAGGAGGCTCAAGGCTTTAGTGGATCAGGCTGAACCCCCCTGGCTCACTTATGCAGGTAGTGGTGGTGCCTTTTTTGTCCTAATTGTGGGTCCTCATGTTTTCCTGTAGCTCAGTTACAGAATATAAAGGTCAGCCTGGTTGCCATCCCTGCAGGAGCTCCTTGGCAGGCTCCAGCACTGTGTGTCCCTCCAGTCTTGATCAAAGAAAAAACATAACATAAAAAACAGAACAAGTTGCATCAAGGTTGGGTACAAATAGGTGAGACACAGAGGGAAGGGGACTCAGCCTCCCTCCCTGGCTTTGCTGAAGTCCACATGCAGGAACTGTTCTCTCTGTCCCTGGAGTGTTGCTCTTGTCCTTATGCACCTTTTAATCCCCATGTAGAGGAACCAAAGTTTGCATGGATCTTGAAACTAATGGTTGGGTTTGGGAGTTAATAATTGAACTGTAAATATACTTGTCATGTTATAGCTGGACATGATAATATCTTGGATCAGGGATACTTTTGTTTGTCCAAAGATTATTTATTATGTAGAATTCCCACAGGAACAAATAGTGAAAAGTTCTCCTGCCTCCCTTCAGGTGCAAGTTGCCTCCTTCAGTAATTAATTACCTTGCCTGATCCTTGGAGAGCCCCCGTGGTGCTGCCTGTTGTCCTGGCTTGGGAGACTTTTCTGTCCTTGCTGCCTGCAGGTGGATGCATTTCCCATGTTTTCCCTGTTTGGATGGACAGTCCTCTCAGAAGTCATCCATTTTCTTCATTTCTTGGAACTACCCAAAAATTCAAAAGTCACAGGTTGTTTGTACTGCCTGAAAGCCCTCTAAAGAGGACTGGTTCTCCAGACAGTTTCCTGGAGCTCAAAAGCTGCTTCATTTCCTCCAGCCAAGAAAGGGAAGCAGTTCAGGTCCACCCCTGAAAATATCAGCATGTGTTTGGCACAGCACACACACACATACACACACACGAGTGAGGTCATAGCAGTGTTGGAGGTCACTTCTTCAGCTTAACTCTATCCAGGAGAACAGAGTTCAATCTTCTACTCTTCTTCTTTAATTGCAGGCTTCACTTAAGACCAAGTCAATAGCAATGGGAAGGTAAAGGTTGTGTCTTTGTGTTTTTTGCAGGCTTTCCTCTGCTGTCAAGCAGGAAGCCTGGGCTGCAGGGGAAGGACAGCTCAGCCAGCTGCCAGGCTGGTGCTGCAGAGGAGCACTCCCCAGCACAGGTAGGAAGGGGAATTGTGCAGGGCAGGATGGCTGGGACTGCTGCTGGGGCATGTCTGCTCCCAGCAGGCTGTCTCTGCTGCTTTGGATAGTTTTGGTCCTCACAGAAACTGCTGAGCTTGGAGTCAGACTTGTGCTGTACGTGGGGAAGATACTTGGATTTGATGTAATCTCTTGGATTTGATGTAATCATTCCCAAATCAAGCAGCTGTGAGACTCAGGCCTCCATCACACAGGGAGTTAGCCACTAATCTGTTGCAGCAGTCATAAAATCACAGATTAGTTTAGGCTGGAAAAGGGCTTCACATCTCCCACTGCTCAGGAGCATCTTCTGTGTCCTGCAGGACCTCAGATTTCCATGGTATTTTCTGGCTAATTTTTACTTTTAGTTTTTTTAAGGCTGAGGAAGGGTGTGCTGCCATGAGTGCAGCCCTGCAGGAGGATGGTGACTGAGCACCCTGAGCAAAGGGCAGCACATCCCTGCACTCCAGGGGGAGCAGGGACCAGCCCAGATCCTCCATCCCTGCACAGATCTCCTCACCCTTGGGTTAAGCATGACTGAAATTGCTTGACCCCAGGGCCTGTGCTGGGAAAAAATCAACTCTTCCACATGCACAGTGGTGGCTGAGATCCAGGGCAGGACAGTGGGGCCAGGAAGGGACATCCCAGGGGAGCAGAGCTGCACCCCTGGGAGCTGCCTGCCCCATTCAGCTCCTGCTCTACCAGCACTGCTTAGTGGCCTTTTTCTTACTCTAAAAAGTGAGGATTAAGAGGGTGTTTATTTGTTTATTGTGCTTCTTACATTTTTTTTAATCCGAGATCCTGGCCAGTAACAATTTCAGCCATCAAACAGAAGCGTGAAACAAAGTGAAAGCATCACTGCCTTACTTCTGATGCTTCTGGGAAATGAAAATCAGACAGATTAATGGCTTCACCCCTGTGAATTTGGGTATCTGGCACATAAGTGGAAGCAGGAATTCAATCTTCACACCATCCATTATCACATAGCACTGATGATAAAATGCCTCCCTTTTAAGAAGGAAGGAAGAACTCTAGTTTTGTTCTGCTGGCTACATAAAGTGGGTATTTATCCCTGTTACAATTGTGGTGGCTGAAGTAATGAATTTAAACCTTCACCAAAGGAAAAATAATCACGAGAGGGAACTAATTGAATTGTTTAAAACTACCATCTTAGATATGATGATTTTTTCTTGGTCACTTTTTCCATTCCTACCTGCACCGCATAAACATGCAATATTAGAAAAACATTTGGAGAGGATGGATACTGGTCTCTTTTGCTTGCTCAAAACTCTAAGGTGGTGCAGCTGGAACACACACAGGAGAATAGAGCAGATCTGCTCTTGTCTGTTTTCCTGGAGATAGAACTGTTTCTTTCTAAAGAAAATATTAAAGGCAATTCATAAGGATATGACAGATTCTTAGCATGAATAACATTATTTTTAGACTATTAAAATTTCCAGTAGTATTAGATCTCTACTCCTAGAGAAATATTAGCCCTTTAGGGAGAAAAGCTTTTCTCACATTATCATCTACATGTGTATTTGTGTAAATTAAATATTATGTTCATTACTATTATGTTAAGATTAAAATGGATTGGAATATTTTATGAAATAGAAGCTACACAAAGCAGTGTTTTTATATCCCTAAAATATTTTTTTATGCACTTCACAGTTGACTTCTTACAAAAAGCCACCAGAAATTCCAATAAGACATTTCAAACCCTGCAGCCCAGTATTTCAAAGAAAAGAAAAAGGCAGGGAGATGCCTGAAGACACACATTGCTATGTTCCCCACTGCCCTCTTCAGAGCAGCACCACGGGTCCTGCAGGGATCCCTCTTGGCAATGGGACACTGGCTGCTGATTTCTGTGAGCCTGAAGACACAGACAGTGACGGTGGGACACACCCAGCCCGGGGCTGGAAGGGAGAAACACAGAAATGCATCTCTGAACCAGAGCACTTCAACAGGAAGAGCCAAGCACTGTCATTGCTGGATTTGAAAGAGAAAGATGGCAAAAACAGCAGGCACCCAGAAGGAAAGCTTGAGCAAGAATTCAAAGAGGCAAAACAGAGGCTGGGGCTTCATCCTCGACAGCAGCCCTTGACTGGCTCGAGCAGGACAGCCCCAGGGAATGGGAATGATGGAGCCCTGTGTGCTCCAGAGGAAAAGGATGCTGGCTGGAGAAAAGAAGTGTTCCAACACTCTGCTTGTCCTGGGCCTCTCTCGCTTGCAGATGCTGCTCCACCAGCTTCATCAGCAGACACAAAGCAGGCTCTGAGGATTCCAGATGTGGTTTCCAGGGATCATGCAGCTGGCCAGCCAAAATCCCCACTGAAGCTCATAGCCAATGCTATCAAAAGGTCCCTTTGGGAGCCTCTAACCTCATCTCCAGAAGCACTAAAGCAGGACTCAGACAGCAAAGTCAAAGCCTCTTCAGATCACTCCTTCTGGTTCCCCAGCACTCCTGGGTATTCCCTAAGCCAAAGGAACAGGAACAACAATAACACTCAGTCACAGGATCCTCGAGTAAGGGAGTGGGCAGGAAAAGATGTAGGAGATGGGAGCCCTTCCTCAAATCTGTCTCATCCTTCTGTGGGCTCTGAAGGGATATCTCTAAGGGATCACAGGGAAGAGGTGTCCTTCACACCCTACAGGCCTTCCAAGGCAGCCCATATACCTCAGAAACCAGCTTGCACTAGGATGGAGGAAGTCCCAGGACTCCTAGAAAAGTTCACCTTTGAAGACCATCCTCTAGGGACCCCCATGGATGAAGTATGTATCCATAAGGAAAAATCCAGTCTTTTTTCATCTCCAGAGCCCAGGAACTCCCTCAAGGGCAGTCTGGATGCCTCTGCACAAAAAGGGTCACTCTTCAATAGACTGAGAAGCAAAGCTCATGAAAGGGAACAAAATTCCTTGGTGTTGTCTCTGCCTGTCATTAAGGACCATTCTCCAGAAAGGTTGTGTTACCCTTTCACAGGTGAGGACCCTGGTGGCATTACTTTGTAATTATTATTATTATCATCATTATTACTGTCTAACTGCACTTAACCTTTAAAAGACCTGTGTGTGACCATGCAGGCACACATCTATACTGCTATGTGCTATGCTTAATTTCTAGTAATTTTCTACATAAAGAGCCTTAATAAATACATTTTGTGGCTGAAGTTTAGGAGTTGCTACAGATTTAAAGGAGCAGAGTGGATCTGCAAGCAGAAGCAGCTTGCTGGACCCAAGCTTGGTTTGCTGCTGGCTGCTCTTGGGGCGTGTTTGGGTCAGGCAGTTGTCCTCAAGAGGTGGAAGGGGTGGCAAGGCAGAGTGGGATGCTGGGCAGAGCAGCTTCTGCAGTGACACAGAGCTGTAGGAGGGGAACTAGAGCAGGCAAGCAGAAGCACAAGCACCAAAACCTGTTTTTTGCAGTGCAGAATACATTTGTTTTCCCTCCCATGACGAACCTGAGGCTGGAGCAATATGGTTGCAGCAGCAAGAAGCTCTGCTCTGTGTTTGTGCTTCCTCAGCAGGTGTCTCCTCAGCTCTGCTGTCAGAGAGACCACACTGTGGACATACTTTTGGGAGCTTTGCAGTGTCATTAATATCCCCTTGTTGTTTAATTTGAGAGGAGAGAGCTCCCTATTGACCTCCTCTGACCTGTTTGTGAGTCTATCTGGGCAGTGATTAAAAGGCATCAATTTTCTTGTTTGCTTGCAAGAGCAAGGTTAGTATTGAAACTGCAGACAAGTCCAAGAAATATTGATGCCAGACCAAGAGCAATCCGAGTGATCTGAGCATAGGTTCAGAAAGAATTAAATGCAGCACGGATTCAGGTGTGAAATATGAGGCATGAGAGCTGCAGCCACCTGTCTTTCTCTGTGATCCATCTTCCCACTGCAGCAAATCTCAGTTATTTAACTAAACAAGCTATTGAATTTTGTCAACACACCTGTTTGTCTCTTGCTTTATGCAATTGCAACCCAAACTGGAACCCCAGAATTGCTGCTGTGCCTCAGCAATAAAACCTGCATGTGGAATGGGAAGTCACTAAAATGTTCCAGTGAGCTGCCAGATCCTTTTGCATCCCCTTCTGCTTTAGAACTGCCACACACTGTGAGGAAGATACAGGATGTAAGGCACTTGATCTGGAGCTCATTAAAACTGATAGATAACTCCTGAGAGATAACATAAAAGTGATAGATAACTGATAGTTGACATAGAACTGATAGAATAACTTCTGATAGATAACTGATAGATAACTCCTGAGAGATAACTGGTAACATAAAATTGATAGATAACTCCTGAGAGATAACTGACAGATAACATAAAACTGAGAGATAACTCCAGAGAGATAACACAAAACTGATAGATAACTCTTGATAGATAACATAAAACTGATAGATAACATAGAACTGATATAATAACTCCTGATAGATAACTGATAGATAAGTGACAGGTAACATAAAACTGATAGAGTAACTCCTGATAGATAACTCCAACTCCTGATAGATAAGTGATAGATAACATAAAACTGACAGATAACTCCTGATAGATAGCATAAAACTGATAGGATAACTACTAATTGATAACTCCTGATAGATAGCATAAAACTGATAGGATAACTACTAATTGATAACTCCTGATGGATAACACAAAACTGATAGGATAACTACTAATTGATAACTATTAAGAGAGAACTCCTGATAGATAATTCCTGATGGATAACACAAAACTGATAGAATAACTCCTGCTCTCGTTCCTGGGTTGTTGGATTGGATCCTTGGAGCATCCTTACCCAAGAACTCACAAAACCAGGCATTGCCATTGAGCCAGAAGATGCTCAGGGCTGCACTGAAGCCACAGAGAGTTGCTGGTTCACACTTCTCTCTGTGTTCTTAAATGGGAGACTCTGAAAAGAGTCTGTACCTCATCACTGCCCATCAACTAAGCCAATCCGACTTGCTCTTTACTAAATGCATTACAACAATTGGTATGTTGTGCTCATACTGAAATGGGAAAAGTTCTTGCAAGGTTTGAATAATGCTGTATTTTATTTATGCTGAAAATATTTTGAAAAGACATGCTGGTGTGATGTGTTGCATTCCTCTGCTGTGCAAGCCAAAAGAGAAATTATTAAATTATGTCAATTATTGAATATAGGCAATGCAAAATCTGTTTAGAAAAAAAAGGAAAATTAAGCTCTAATCTAGCTATTTGCCCAGTAATCTGTTATCTTCAATGTTTCAACATTGTAGCTTTCTGAAGTTTTTAAAACATTCATATTTGAGCAAATCTATATATAGTAAAATTAGAAAAGAGCTGAGTCCTGCTTGGCTCTCAAAAATGGCATTTCTGTCTCATACAGGCACTTGTCAGAGGCCCAGGCTTGGCAAACTTTGGGCATGAAGTGATGACAAGCTTTAGCCCACACTTCTTGTTGTTATTTTCCTCTCTTGAAATTCACCACAAATTTCAGAAAATTTCTTTAATGGAAAAAAGTACTCCCAGCACCTTGCAGAAGTCAGTTTAATGAGACTCGTTCTAATACTCCTCTTGGCTCTTTGCAGCAGGGCTTTCCTGTGCTCTGTGGGTCCCACTTGCTCTGTGCAGGTATGGTTGGGATTGCATTGCACTGGTGTTTTCTCCCTCCGTGGCTTATGGCTCCAGAGAATGGGCTGACAAAAGTTCATGGGCTTGAGATGAGCCTGGGCCAGCTCATGGCACAGAAATCCCCTGGGGAGTAACCAAATACTTAGAAACCACTTCTAATATTTAATTTGTTCTAGACAAAGCTCACTGGATTAATGGGGGCTCATGCAAACTTTTCAGTGAGAGACTGGTTTAAAAAAAAATAAATCCAAAGTTTGCCTGTAGAATATACAACTGCCCACAAATAACCATGCTGGACTTCCCAAGTGCTATTCCAGATTTTTGATTTACTGCACAAATATCTTTAAGGCTTTTTTGTCGTCTGATGCTTCCTTTGTGTTCCAACCTGCATTAAAACTCCCCCCAAAAAACTGATCAATAAAATTGTTCAGATAGCTAACTGTTCTCTCCTAAGCCTACTTGCCCTTTTGAAATTCAAAAAAATGCCAAAGTGCCATGTTAATTACTGATACTTTAAGCAGGATAACCAGTTCAGCTGATGAGAAAATGTAATATGCTGTGAACTCACTTAGCTGATTTTATGCACCCTTAGACTGAGAAAGGGTTGCTTGCAAATGTTTCAGGTTCCCATTACTGCCTTGTTGTGCCCCAGAAAGCCTGTGTGTTTGGGGTGTTCAGCTCAGTGAGGACACTGCTCCTGCACTGATTTTCTATTTTAGAAGGGGAACTGAGGCACTAGAAGATAATTATGTGTGTAAATTGATTTTACACACGTGGGAAATGTGTGCGTAAATGTGAGATGTGAAACCAAGTAGCCAAGTCCTGTCTTTCTACTGGTCATTTACTGGATTTCCACTGGCCATTCTTTCCATTTCCTACCAGCTTCCATCTGGTTTTGGACACCAGTGCTCCAGGAGATATGTGTGACTTTATTTATCTCTCTCTTTTGTGAAATACTGAAGTTCTTACAGTGGTCATGATTAACTCCCATGACTTTACAAAAACATGCAATCTTGGACAGTTACATTAATACAGCATTGTATTATCAAAACAGGTCCTGCTCCAAGACAGGCTATGGTATTTATTTATTTTATTAATATTTTTATTATTCTTTTATGTATTGTATTTAGGCTGCAGTCACTACCATGGCACAAGAACACCCCAGGAGAGAAAGGGAAGTGAGCTGTGGCAGGCAGATTGACACCAGGGGTGGGTTTTCCCTAGAAATCTCCAGGACAACCAGGAGTGCTCCCACATCTAACACAAGGGATCACCTTGGGAGCCCCTTCACGTGACACCTGCCTTGTTTTTCAGAGGAGCTCAGGTTTCCTAGGAAAAGGATATTCATGTTAAGGGAGAGGTTCTCAAAAGCATTGCACTTCCATTGTTCCATGGGGAGGGATAGCTCTAGCATAACATATGCTAATCTGGAAATTAGGGAGATGCTGGAGTACTCACGAAATAAGAAATATGTAATAAACAACTCCCAGTCTGAAGGAATGAGATGCCTGGAAAGTGAAAGTCCAAGTCTAGAAGACTTGAGTTAATATTTGGAAAAGAACCTATGTTTTTGTGATCAGTTCTGAGCAGATCGAACTTTAAGGCCTGGCACATTTGGAGGCAAATTATTATCATGCAACTTTAGCATTGCAGCTCTAAATTTCAGAATTTAATGACTCAGTAAAAGGGCCTAAGTTTGAACATTTTTGTGTTTGTTTTGTCCAAATTCTCACAGCTGTTGGCTAAGTTCTGCCTATCCCACGCTGTTTGGTTGGAGGGGTTTTTGGGGTTTTGGTTTGGGTTTTTTTGTTGTTTGTTTGTCTTATTGTGTTGGAGCAGGCTGCTTCTCCTCCAGACCTTGCAATGCTTCCTAAATTATTGATATCACCCAAAGGGGAGGACAGGACTCAAGTCTGCTGCACTGATCCCTCTGAGCTTGCAGCTTCACTGAGCATAAGGGCTGGCTGCTTCTAAAACTGAGATTGCTGGAAAAAAAGAAAAAAATAATCAGGATTTCTGCCTCAAATTAATTGTATTTGCTTTGATTTCTTTACTGTCTGGGATGAACATGTTTCACAGATCCTGAATTTAAATTAGGGCTGGAGGCAGAAGTCCTATTTCAGCCCCGGGACCCGGAGCAAGGCAAAGAAGAAACATTTACAGTGGGAGAAGGGGAGGTGATTTCAATCTGAAGACACCTAGAAAGCCAACTGTTGCCTTGTAGATACAAAGAAAAACGACCACTGTTAGCTTTAAGTAATGTACATTTCCAAGATGCCCAGCTGTTAATCATTAACCCTGCAGCAGGTTGAAGCACAGAGACAGATGTTCCAAAAGCGGTTTTATTTTCTGAAATAAAGAGAATGAAGCTATGCATTAGACAAATTAAGAAGAAATTCAAATGTTTACACCCAGTTGAAACAAGATGCTGGGGAAAACAGGCATGATAAAATTGCTGCAATTAAACGTAATTTAATTTATAATTCTGAAAGCATGCTTCTTGCAGAGGCAGACTTTGAGTTTTCCTTATGGAGTGTATTGTTGTGATGTATGGATTTTCCTGACTTCTTATGGCATTTTAATCAACAGCCCAATGATGTGATAATATTCCTAAAGCAGAAAAATAAGTGACGTTTGTTTAGACATAATTAATGAAATATTTATGTTGCATGAGGCTGTGTGATAAAGCCCTGTTCTCTTAGTCCATTTGCTTCTGATTACATTTGTGATTTTTTTATATGACCAGACATTCTGACGCCAACTATTTTACACTGAGCAGATGTCATGTAGTAAAAATGGGTGCCAGATGCTACAAGCCACATAAGGGTAATTTGTTTAAGAGCTGGCTCAGACTTGGTGCATTCAATTACACTGTATAGTGAGCCTTATACAATCATTTGGGTAATATGGCTAACTTCACATATACATTTTAATGACTGTTGAGTGCATTCAGAACACCGTGCTACATGCACGGTGCTCAAGGAATTAATTTATTTGTAGTACCTAGAAAAAAATAAAATAAAATATATAGCCAGACAGTTTTTGACAGGGATCAAAAATTTAATTAGTGCTGTCAGCTGAATTTCCAAATTGCCCTAGGTGCTGCTGATTAGAACTCAGGGCAGGTGCAAAGTGTCTGTTTAAAGAACAGTGTTTTTTGCTTCACTGACCATTTTGTTATTGTGTTTCAGCATACGAACACCTACCTGTCAGAAAACAAGCTACTGGGTATTCTACTTCATCCTCCGATGAGGAATTTGAATCCAAGCCTTCATTAACACACAAGGTAATCTTGAGTGGGAAAAAGAAAGGAATTTCCTTAGCTGGGCTGTATTTAAAGCCCATCATATGATTTTGATCTAAACCATGCAATTCCTCCCAGTGGTGATCAGAATGTTGGAGGATACATGTCATGGAGAGAAAACACACGAAGACAGATGAACATCAGCATTTCTGTTACCTCTTTGGATCTTTAATTCCCCCAGGTTATCCCAGCGCTGACAGAAGAGGTCTTAATTTGACAAACAGACATGTTTCACTGAAACCACTTTGAGGCTGATTCTTAAGAGGCCTTAATATGTAGCCCAACAAGCAAACCCTTGAAAAAAATGAAGCCAACAGATGCAGATTTCCTCTGGGGGAATACATGTTCATTTGAGGAGTGCCGCAGGCAGATTGCCTGGAGAACACTCTGTTTGTGGCTCCCACACTTGTGCTGATTAGGATAGAGTCACACCCAGGCCCTGAACCCCAAAAGGGCTGGCTGCAGGAGCTGGGGGGCTGCAGCATCCTGAACCCCAAAAGGGCTGGCTGCAGGAGCTGGGGGGCTGCAGCATCCTGAACCCCCCCACCCAGCTCTGATGTGAGGAAACACAGCTTTTAGTGTCTGAACAGCTCATCAGAAATGTGTTCATCTCTTTCCTCTGCAGAATATCACTAAATGTCATTAATAGTATGAGGTGGCCTTTTGATCTGCTGCCTTTGGGGGTGGGGGGAAGAGGAAGGAAAACAAAATACTGAAAAATATGAAAGCTAAGTGGGACTTTGCTGTGCTTTGGTTCCTCTGTTTCCATCCAATATGTGGCAGCACTTGTCCCCAGTGGCTCTGTGTCAGGATGTGCTGAGATGGCAGGATTCTTCATTCCTTTCCTGTTACAGGAAAGACAATCTATAGTACAATAATGTTACAGTCAATTAAAAAAAGGTTTAAATAAAATAGAGAGAAGAAGAGAGGCATGGGAGCAAACTGGATAGAAGCAACCCCCAGCAGTTCAGGCAGTCACAGGGAGGGCAGGAGCAGGCAGGGAGAGGGCAGAGCTCCAGGGAAGCTGCCAGAAATGGGAAGAAGGATCAGCTGTTGCACATGGGCATTAGCAGTGATTCACTGTGATGCACATTCCCCACTCAGTGTGCTTCTTTCAGCTGCCTCATACCATCCCTTTTCATGCCACTTCTGGCTGCTGTTTTCCCAGTGCCACCATTTGGATCTGGCAGAACTCGGTGGGAAAAATTTTAGTGACTTCCTGGCTGGTTAGTTTTTTAATTGTCCAGTCTATGGCGCTCAATTATCCTGCCTCCTCAAAAATGGGAACACCACAGCCTTGAAGCACTTCAGGATAGCTTGGGTCAAAGGCAAGATGGAGCAATGGCAGGTGATTCCCTGCCCAGCCCTGCAGCATGTGCTGTCCTGATCTCCTGACAACAGCAACCAGCGCCCTGGGAAAAAGCAAAAATCTCAGTAATGCAGCACACACATGGCATTAGGGAAGGTTTCCACAGGGCTTCAGGTAGTATCCCATGATAGGAATTTAGCACTTTATAGCTGTAGCAATGGAAATGGGTTGAATTTCCTTAAACTGGTGCTTTGCCCAGCCTGTGCATGGCCATGTGTAGTGGGATGTTGTACACAGTCAGCTTTGGGATTTGGAAACGTTTTATTGACACTCACTTAGGGTTGCCTTAGGAGCTTGAAATGCTTTAAAGCCAGCACAGCAAATGCATGTAAATGTTCCCCCATGGATGTTTCCCTTCTGCCTGAGCACCCTGCAGTAGCTCACCCTGCTCTGGGCAGGGGATGGGCTCAGACTGTCCCCAGGGGTCACTCCCAACCCCAATGGCTCCACGATTCTGGGGAGCTTTGAGGAAAGCTGCCATGGCATACTTGTGCTCTGATTGCCTTTTTCTTTCCCTCTGTGTCTTTTAAAGGCAAAAAGGGCTCTCAGAAAGAGAAGGAAGCTGGAGAAGGAGACAAAGCAGTTGATTAAACAAGAGGAGCTGAAGAGGCTTCACAAAGCACAGGTGAGAATGGAGCTCGCAGGTGTCCCCTTTGTCTACAAGAGGGACTCTGGGGATGGGGGCACCCAGAAGGGGCTCTGCACCTGCCCTCACTGCTCAGGGGGGCTCACTGCCCTCGCTGCTGCAATCCCCCCAGCCAGAAGAAGCAGGGAGATGCCTGTGGCAGGGCCCTGCATGTCTCTGGGGCACAAATCCATGTCAGTCCCTGGAGATCACCATAATTGCCATCATAATTTTGTAAATGTGCGTGAAGGACAAGAGGGAACAGTGACTGGCAATAAGAGAAGGGAACTGAAGAGGGAAAGAGATAGAAAGGGGAAATAACATCAACCCTGTAGAATGTAAGAAACTCAGCCATTATCTCTGTGCATTACGGGAAGATACAAAAATACAGTGATGGCTTTTGTTCTCTCCCTGCCACAACAATGAAAGTGAATCAATTTTTTCCTTAATGATGGAAAGTCACTTCATTTTATACAGGCCCTGCTCTTCAGAAAATGCTAGGAAAGCTCTGGACTCTACTGATGTATTATTATTTCCAATTACAATTTAAGATTTGCAAATGCACTTCTGCACAATTTTATCTCAGATGTATCCTATTTAGTACAAGGGGAGAGGAGAAGCTATGTTTTAGTTTTTATCTGAGAATTGTAAATTATCTTGAGGTAACATTAGATGCATACATGATGACTCCTATTTTAATGCTTTGTGGAGACAATCAAGTCCAAACTTTTTGAATGATCTTTTGTATTTGTTAGGCTGTTGCTGAGGGCTTGGCTTGGAATGCCCTAACACAGCCTGAAATGGGAACTGCTGAGCATCTGTCTTTGACATTTCAACCCTTGAAGGTGTTTCATGCTTTTTATCCCCACCACACCTCTAAAAATCTTATTTCAAAGGGAATGGACAAAGGATGTAGAAATCCTTCCTGAAGTGCTGCTGAATTGTCACATCTTAGCTATTAGACCCTTTTCTTTCTGGGTCAAAAGCTGGTGAAATATGACAGCAAGCCAAACAAAATCCCATGGATGATAAAATAGCTAGCAGAGCTTTCTAGCTATAAACCTTCCCCATTTATATGAGCTTTACTAATGTATTATCTCACAATATATGTCTCTGAATATTAAAGTATTGACTTTTTACACCTTGTGAGACACAGAAATGTTATGATCTCTTTTTTTTTTTACAATGGGAGAGCTAAAACTCAGAAAAAAGCTGAGGTTCTTTTGGTGCCTGTGATACTCACATAAAATTGTGATGGACACCTGGTACATTCAAATTGCTTAGGTGCCTGGTACACTCAATGAGTTGGCAAAAGCCATAGCTCCTCTGAGACCTTTCCAGGCTGTTTCTCTAAGCACTGAGACCATCTTTTGTCTCTGAATTTTGAAGCTGTGTCTGTAGCTTTTCTATCATTACATTTCTGCAGGCAGTCCAGCGCCAGCTAGAAGAGCTGGAGGAAAGACAAAGAGCTCTGGAGATTTTTGGTGTCGAACTGGAGAGAGAACTAAGAGGAGAAGCAGGTACAGAAAGCAGAGTTTGCTTGTTTAGTGATGGGATTTTTAACCTGTTCCAAAGCAGAGTGTTTTGATGGTTGTCATGGAAATAGTTTGGTGCAAAATCTGAAAAGGAACAATAGCTGGCAGGACAAAAATGATTGATAAACCTTTTTCTCAAACTCTCTGTTAGCTCAAGGACCTTTGTATTGAATGCTTTAAATATTCTGTTGGTTATCACAGATTTGGAATTACTGACAATGCTACTGAACCTGAATTTACATTTCCCCCAACACCA
>VWZS01007477.1:332080-439978 GCA_013397075.1 Rhabdornis inornatus | reverse complement strand
TTTTTTTTTTTTTAATTTAAGTCCCATCCTGAGCTTAATTTCATCTTGTGGAGGGAACCAGTGAGGTTTCCAGGAGCTGCATCTCAGTTACCAAGCCAGCAGCAGCCCGTGCCTAGTAACAGAGTCCTTAATGACTTTCCTGGAGTGTGAAATGCCATTAATATGATTAAAGCCAGTGGCCATGCTATAGCAACAGCAGCCTGCAGGCACACACACAGACCCCAAGAGCATAGCTTCTCCCCAGTGGGCAGAAGGTGACAGGGATGTCACCCTGGCCCCAGCAGAGGCACTCCCAAGCACCCAGGGCAGTGGGATGATGCACCCTGGACAGCCCTGGTGCTGCTCCCCAGCACACAGGGGTGGAGCAGAGGGACAGGGCCCCCTGGGAATGGGGCTGGGACTGCCAACCATGCCCCTCAGGGACTTCAGAGGGGGCTGTGGCTCTCTGCTGGAGGGACTGACAGCCTGAATGACAACGTGTCTTTATTTACCTCCCCTTTAGAAAACTGAGCCTTGTGTTTTCCTGACAGGCAGTTGCACAACATGGAAAACCCAGATATGCTTTGGCACCTGATCTTGTTGTTGTCTTAACCAGGCAATCCAGTCCAACCCCTCCATGCTGGCCTTTTTAATGCCATATTTCATAGCAGCTCTCACCCCTATTCTGGCACTGCACTAATCAGTTCAGCAAGAGAGCATTCGCCCAGCCCTTTATATTTATTAACTAATTTCCTGGAATTGATCATGTCAGTCTATTCCAAATTTTATTTAAAAATTTATCATCTATTGTTATTAAATGAAATCATACTCCTTTATCAAACAGTACCCCTCCTTACTGCCCATGAGAAAGTCTGCTAAAAGGGCTGTGAGAATTTGGAGAGTTAGCTTTTTTCTTCTGATTTGTATAAAGATGGTTGTTTTTTGGAAACCTCAGAAACATAGAGGGACAAGAAGCTTCTAGTTCTTGGGATAGACACTGAGCACCAGGATAAATGGCCCAGAGCCACTTCTTGTTGTTGCTGTTTTGACAATCGCATTTCCTAAAGAAGGCTGTCTGCCAAGAGATCGATGCTTCTCATTCTCTTACCATCCCTGGTAATTGGATTGCCCTCATTAAGGTGAAAGTACTGTTTTTTTTCTCCCTGTTGATTGTTTGTGTGTAGGTGGCCAGTTACAAATAGGGCAGATACTGAAAGGTAGGATGTTACTGTCTCTCAATAACTCTTGTGGTGCAAAAGCAAGAAGCCATGAGTTTCCCAGACTAAATGTGAGTGCTTTGTTGCTCGTAGAAACATATGTGTAATGATGCAGGAATTGCTGAGCTTAATATTCTGTTCAAGCTTCCTAAAAATAATGAGCATTATTGTTTAATGAATGACCAGTGTTTATTAGGTTAAGTTGTATTTAAGCAGGTCTGCGCTTATGCAATTGAAGAGATTTAATAGGTATTATTAAGGTAATTAGAAAACGATCACAGTTCAGCAATAATATCGAGCTGCAAAGGTTGTGAATAACCAAATTTAGAGGCAGGCCTGCAAACACCAGTCTTCAGTGACATTTACGCAACTCTCCTCTAATAATTCTGTGAGCCTGGGATGAATGGCCTCTTTGTTAGGGGGAGTTATTCATTAGCTCCTCAACTGAATTAGAAGAGAACATGCGTGGGTGCGAAACAACTGCCATGAAGACTGATGAGCAAAATGAGGTTTTGATGATCTTCTAATTGTAGTGACAACAATTCATGCATTAGAGAAAAAAAAAAAACACAACCCCCCCAAAGAAACACCCCCAAAAAAGAGAAGAAAATAATATCAGTCCTATGAATAATTTTTCATGCTCGTTATTTCCTTTATTCAGCTTCAAAATGCCAAATAATAAATTACTGACGTACTGTTGCTTTGTTTTCCACCGACATTTGTGAAGGCTTATGGAAAGCTTCTGCTGCAAGAAGATACAGAAATAAAAATCTCAAAACACGTTTTCCACTGAAATTAGCATAAAGACTCAGTTGACTAAACAAGTAATGAACAATGATGGTAAAGAAGAAAACCTATGTTGAGAGAACGTTAGGAAATGTCCCCGTGCTTTGGAAGGTGAACAAATATCTGCACATGTTGTAGCTAGTTTTTGATTTCACAAAAATATCAGAGGTGTCTCGGAATTTTCAACAGAGTCAAAAGAAATCAGTGGCAAGCCTGCAGAAATAAGGAATATGAGGTTTAACTGTTTGCACCCAAAAAGGTGCAAATTGGCCAAGATCCCTTTACTGTGTGATGACTCTAAAGAGGGCCAGTGAAGCATCAATCTGGGGAACAGAAGGTTCAGGT
Source organism: Rhabdornis inornatus (assembly GCA_013397075.1). NCBI lineage: Eukaryota > Metazoa > Chordata > Aves > Passeriformes > Rhabdornithidae > Rhabdornis > Rhabdornis inornatus. Next base: position 437,651 of record VWZS01007477.1, on the reverse strand, counting down.
TTTGAGAGGAATGTTTAGTAAATACTCCTCCCCAGCCTATACAATTCCCTCAAAAGTGATGAAAATAGAAATACTTGTGATGTAATTAGAAGAATGTCTGACTTTCAAATGGATCACAGTCAGAGGAGACTCAGGTAAACCAGGAGGAAAGGTTTGCTTTAGCAATGCTGTAGGGAAAAGCCAGCATGGCTCACAAAAAATCCTCACAAACTCTCTTCCCTCTAACCTATAAAAAACTGCAGTATCTGTCGAACTGCATTATCCAAAATGCTTCTTTGATTTGTTCTGCCCTTGGAAGGCATCAAGCACTCCATTAGAATTAAATAATAGTTAACATTGGCAGTAACAAACATTTGAAAAGCTCAGGGAAAAAATACCCCTGGGAACACATATGGGGCATTCTGTGGGATGGAGGAGGAGGCAAAACAAGGGCTACTTTTATTTAATCTTGCACTGAGGATTTTACAAAAATGAATGTTTCTTTGCACAGTGTGTTATCTTTGCTTACCTCAATCAACCTACAATACACAGTCTTTTACTGGAGATACTGAGCTCTTGAAGTGTAAAGAGGAAAAGTTAAAAGAAGGAATATTTTTGCCTAAACAAGGAAACAACAAAAATGGAACAGTAACCTTTTGTGTCTGTGAGGTGTTTTTACCGACAGTAAAATAGATCAAATTTTGATGATGCCACCATTTCTTATGGTGGCATACAAAGACCTAAGGCTCTGCATCCCTGGACTGGATTGGTGAGAAACTGGCATGGTCCAGCAAGGACCTCTCCTGATGCCATTCTAGGAAGACACCTTTTATCACCACTTGTTCCCCTGGAAGACCCCACAGGAACACATCCATTACTGCCAAGTTTGAATGGAATCAGGCAGGAATTGAAGAGAGATTGCTCTGCCTTCTCCCACTGTTTTATCCTCCTGTTTGGTGGTAATTTCCAGTTGGGGTCAAGTCCTGATGACAAAGTGCACCCATGGCAGCATGGCTTCTGTCCTTGGTGTGGGGGCCCAGGTGACTCCAGGTGCTGGCAGGAGGTGACCTGGGTTCCCTGGGGTGATGGTGACTGGTGAAGGCATGCAAAGGAGCTGGTGATCCCAAACACCCAGCAATTCCCCTCAGCTCAGAAGGATGGCTAAAGGCCTTCACTGCCCAATGATGGGCTTTAAACTGCAGCCTTGGAGTGGAGTCAAACCTTGGCTCTGGCCTTAGAGCGAGGGGCAGCTGAAGCTGTAGAGACAAGAGGGTAACTCCTGGGGCAAAACACAAAGCACATTTCAAAATGACAGCAGAAAGGCATCAGAAACACTGATGAACTTCCCACAACTCTGGCTGTCTCTCCCCTTGGTAATCCAGTTTAATGATATTCTTGTTAATTGGTGTCTCTGGAGCTTTAACCTGAGACCTTTCGGGTTAAGTTTCAGTGCTCCCAGTCATATGAAATAAAGGTGCAATTCCTCTTGAAGTAGGAGAAATCATATAAGCTTCCATCCACAGAAAACATGTTAAAAAGGACAGCAAGGAAAAGAAATACACATGTGCTCTGATTTGTCATTTGAAAACACCCAGGGGTTCTTCATTGCCAAAGAGTTTTGTACAGATGGTATTTTAGGAGAGTAAAGGTCCTTACCTGATGAAAGAGGTCCACCCTTTTCATCAGCAAGGCAGAGTCAAGCTGTGAGCTCTTTGGGAGAAAGGCTCTCTGTCAGTGATGCCCTGGCCCAAAGCGTTATAAAACCACCCATTAATCACAGATTTGTCATTCAAAGCAGATGCAGATTTAGAGGCCAGTTGAGAAGTGAAGGGAAATCTGCAGAGGATTTGATAGTCCATCTGATGACCACTGGAAGCAGGGATTAAGTTGCTACTTGCCAATGTGTGCATCCTGAAGGCTGATGGTGTTCATATCCACTTAGACACAGTTCAGCTCTGAAGCCCAGTTTCAACAGACACTATCTTATCAAAGGCAGAGCTAAGACACAAAAATAGTGCCCAGTAAAGTCTATGTGATTATTTGAAAGGAAAAAAACTTCAGGACAAAAGTGTTTTAAAATCCAATGCATCTTTAGCTGCAATAACCACAACTGTCAACCAAAAACAGACAAAAAGGTCTTACCTGTTGTACTCAGCCATTTCTGGGGTAAGTTGCATACAGCAAAACCATCTCCATTTGAAGTCATGTAGGCTTACACAGGAGGACTGTTGGAGGAGAACTTAGTTGGCAAAAGCACTGGAAAGAAAGCTGGTAAAGCACACTGAAGTCTCCTGTTTCACACAGATTCAGGCACAAAGGACGAAAATCAGATGCTACACGAATGGTTTGAGCTGGTCATGGAGAAGAATAAATTGATGCGTTATGAGTCTGAGCTCCTGATTATGTAAGTAAGGACAAACATTAGTATTAAAGACGGGGAGGAGAGAGGAGAGGGGAAAAATGTGCTCACAACTCACAATACACCTGAACCCCTTCCTGCATCTTGTGTTTGGGACAGCTGAGGAATAAAATCCAGAGTAGCTACAACCTGTTTTCAACATAGATTTGCAGCTGAGGCCTCCTCATCCTTCCCTCTCACCATGGTTCAAACATTTCAGTTCTGTATGATCCTGTGAACCAATGTGGCACAGAGATGCTTTGCCTTCATAAAATGTGGGTCCAATGAACACCAGGGCACCTTCTCCAGGGAAGGTCTGACAAATCCATCTGGTTTTATTGGACATAGGAAAAAAAGGTCTAGAAATTCACTACAGCCATGAAACAAGGAGCTACACCAACACAAGAAGCAAATAAACCCCACCTGAGATGCCACTGCTGTGGTGGATGGAATGTTTGCTGTAGCTCCCTCACCTTGCCTCCCTGTGAACACGCTCAGACAGGTGGAGGTCACTCTCAGCTATTTCTCCACTATTCGTGGGCGATGTGGGAGCCTCAGCAGTCCTCACTCAGCCCTGGGTTTGCCACCTGTGCAGGCTGCTCGTTGCCATTTATCATTTCTGTATCACTCAGCCCAGCCCTGAGCTCCAGCTGTTTCTCTCCAGCTGTGCTGGTGCTGCTGGGGCTGAGCCTTTCCTGCCCCTTCCCTTGTCATCAGGTGCTGTGGTAGCAATGCTTTCTTCTCACTCTGCCTGTGAGTTAAAAAGGCAACAGTGGGCTGCTTTCAGCACTGCAGGACACAAAAAGTTGTTGTCTGGATGTGTTAACTCCTTTGCCTCAGGACTTCTCCTGTGCAGAGGGTCTGGTGAGGGGTTCATGTGTGGGTTCAGCCCTATGCAGAATTACACTGTGGGTGCCAGCAGCAGGGCACAGATGGCTCAAAGCCTTAAGCATTGCTGTGGGGGGGGGAGTTGAACCCCATATATATAATGTAAAAGGTGGCAGTGCTACTTCTGGTGCTGCTCTGGAGATGTTGGCACAGGTAAACCTTTTAGCGTTGGCAGCCCATGAGGAGAAAATACTGGATAAACAGAACACAGAATCTCGTCATTGAAATCATATTAACATATATGTCTTCATTGAAAAAAGCTTCTTTAACATACTTTTTGCTACACCCAGAGCCCAAGAGCTAGAATTGGAGGACCACCAAAGCAGGCTGGAACAAAAGCTGAGAGAGAAAATGGCCATTGATGGTGAGTCAAAGGGGACAGTGTGCTCCAGCCCACAGGGACAGACCGTGCCAACCCTGTTTGCTCCAAAAAGAACCAGGCTGGCTGAGGCTCCTGTGCTCCCTCTGAGTGCAGCTCAGCCAGCCAAATGTGAGGTCTTCTCATCTGACTCCTGGTGAAGACAGCTGAGCTGAGCTGCCCAGTTCTAGACTGAGCTGGAGCAGAAACACTGCACGTGTAATTACACTGGGTGTGCTCTCCAGGCAGCAGTGTCCAGCTGAGGATGGACAGCAGGGAAAGGAACTTCTTCAGTCACCTAAACAGAAGAGGTTATCTGTTCTTAACCAGCATTGCTGGTTACCACAGTATTTTGGAACTGCTTTGTGGTGCTTGGGATTACAGCTTGGGCTTGTCCTTTCATTTGGGATTTGAAAAGGAGCATGGGGAGGAGCAATGCAGGGAGAAGAGTGGTTCCATGTACCCCAAAATGTCCTGTTGTGTTCTAGGCATGTGGATTGCAAGTGACAGCAGTTTTCAGTACGTTTTCTGAAAAATGCTTTCCATTTTCTTACAGGTACTACATTTCATGTTGGGATTTTTACCTTATAAGCTAAATGTAAACAACAGCTTAATTGCTTCTCTAATTAAGTAATGCTTTTCTGATAGCTTCCAGTCTTAATTTTGTTAAAAAATCTACTCTAGACCCTAGAAACCCTAACTTCAAGTGGCCCAAATCCAGGACAAAATTTCCCTGAACTGTAATTTTAACAGTACTAACTGCTATTGACTATATTTGTCACTGACTACAATGTTAATTCAAGCTGTGCACTAACAGTTAAAAGGCAAACAGTGATCTGGTTCTTAAGCTCTTTTTTGTGACCTTTTAGACAGCCTCAAAGATGAGATGGATCTGAATGAAGAGGATGAAATTTTTACCGAGATGATGAAAGTGGTTGAAGAAAGGGACAGACTCGTTTGTGCCTTAGAAGAGCAGAGAGTGAAAGAAAGAGCAGAAGACCAGCACTTTGAAAGCCTTATACTATCTACAGGTTATCAGCTGAGCAGGGTTTAAACAGCCACATGCAAATAAACATCCTTGCAGCAGCATTCCCTGTCACGGAGATACAGTCTTCTGGAAAATGAAGGAATTCAAATTTAAAATCAGCTTATTTGGGAAACACATCATTTTGTTATCAAAAGCTTTAAAGCAGTTCTTTTGCTTATACCAGAGACAGTCATTGCACTGTCAGCTCAAAGGATCACTGGGATACAGATTTGGACTGAATTTGCCTGTCTGATGGGCACCAGGGTCTGTGAAAGGGAAATCAGAGCTCCATTATTCTCTTGGAGTTTTATTTTAATGCTGAGAGTAGAGTTTCTGAGGAACATGATGACATCACTTAGTATCTTTGAGACAGCCTTACTTTCCATTTGTTTGTCTGAATCTCTGTGTGGCTTTGTTAATACTTTGGCACAGCCAAGCCATGGTCAACTGTAGAAAAGTCAGAAAACAAGCATCTCATAAAAATAGGGTTAGTCTTTATTTCTGGTGGAGGAAGAGTCGTTTGACTAATGACTACATATAAGCACTTACTAAAACTACTGTAAATGCAATGTCAGAAATTAATTTTTCAGGTATTTATAAGTTTTATTGCACTGTGTATTTTTGAACAAGAAGTTAAAGCAATATTAAATCCCTGCATTTTGTAAAATGGTAAGGGATTATCAAAGAGGTGACTATCCTTACAGCTGTTACATGCTCAAAAAGTTTCTGTATATCAGAGACTAAAGTCTTTAAAATAAGATAAAAGATAATTTTAAAATAGTAATTCAGACCCAATTGATATTTATAGGGCAGACTTTACTATGACAAACTTCACAATTTCTTCATAAAATACATCAGAAATTGTATTGTTGGGTGTGATGAATGGTATAGCAGTTAAAGACCTCCCTGAGAATCATCCCATAAAAGGACTGCAAAAGATGTTGAGTTTTTAATATCAACATTTGATAGAAAAGATTGTGAGTGTATTTAAATTACATTTATCTTGCTGCTTAAGAATATATGCATATTTTTTGCTTGAAGGGACTATCTCCTATCTTTTCTGTACGTGCATTTGTAGATATTGGCAAAACAGCATGCAGAAATTCTCCTAATTTAAGTAACTTCCTAAATCAGAGATAATTCTGCAGTTTAATATTGGCAGTATTCCCAAGTGTATGTGTGATGCACTGGATTTTCAAACTGGAAAGAACAAGGGGGAAATGAAAGACNTTTTGTTTTTGTTTTTTGTTTTAATATCATTTTACCTCGTGCTCTGGGAAGATTTGATGTTCTCATTATTTTGTGAACGGTGCTAATTTGCAGCATCTGCCTATGGTACAGCCAAAGATAGAAGCATTCCTGTTACCAAAGCTTTAAACTGAAAAACCTCTTGGTGAGTACTAAAACAAAGAAACAGACACACTGGGTCCTGTCACAATAATTTATGAGTTATCTTCAGGGGCTTTATTGGTTCTGGTTTTTCTTTGTATTGCAAGAAATTTGAAATGCCCTTTCTAAAGGTAAAAGCAAGTTTTTGCTGTCGGCTATAGATTAATAATATACCTCTGTTGGTGCAAGCTTTATACTATTGCCCTGCAATATTTATATATGTTTATTTATTAGACTGTTTAGAGACCATAAGAGTGTCTGGTTACATTTTACATTTTGGATGTTGTCTCTGTTTCGGTTGAAAAATGTGTATTTCTAACAGCTGTGTACAGCAAAGCTGTGCACTGTAGCATAGACAGCTTTACAGATTTGGTAAATAATTAGCAATAAAATATGAATTAAAATTTTAAACAATGTTCTCAGTGACCATGACGAAGGGATGCCCTTAAAACACAGCATTCAGGGCTTTAACATATAATTTGTCTTTCATCACAGTGAAAAGACAAGAAAGAATCATTAGATGTGTTCCAAAATAACCACCAGACTGTTTTTTCCCCTTCTCATTTATATCCTAAGCATACCTGATCTTCAGATGACATTTTTACTGAGATGGATTGCAGTGACTGATTTTTTAAACTAACTCTATTACTTAAGACTGACACAAAGTAGGAGAGGCAGAGCAGCAATAAATATTATAATTTTCTCTGTTGAGAGCTGCTGGTATTTCCAGTTTTGTGGAGAAAATTCCTGGGTTTTATCACTGTCCCCAGTCCTGCCTCATGCAGTCCTGTAGAAAATGACAGTCTAAGAAAAGTCATAGTTTTCTGGTTTCAAGTATTTTTTAAAAGTTGGAAAGCAAAATTCTTAGAGCTTCGCACAGGAGGAGAACTCTGCAGAAATCTCCAGTTATATCAAGGATTGTTTTTTTCACCTCACTTGTACAATTAAGAAGTCTATTCACATTAGTGTTGCTGTTGCAAATAAGCCCTGAGATTTCTGTTTACAGCAGATGCATGTTCACCTATAAAACCAAACTCCAAACGGTGCTTTCCCTTTAGCTGCATTCTTGAGAGTATCAGAATCCACAGAAGCTGACGGCCATCCAAAAATATTCTTTGCCAAAGAAGCACTTTTCTGGATGCCCTGTGGTTGTTACACGTGCTCCACCCAAAACTGCCTGCTCTTGGGTGGAAAAACCTGTCAGGCTACTGCTGCCCTGCCTGACATTAAGTACCTCACAAGATTAGATCAAAAAATAAACTGTGCAAGTGATTTAGAAAATCATAGACTCCTAAGTTATTTAAAGCAGGTCATGGTGTATTGTGAGAGTAGAGAAGGGGGTTGAAAAAAGGACAAGCTATGTGCACTGTTCACAGGTCAATTCCATGTGGTTGGCTTGTACTAGAAATGTATTTATGCACTGGTTTGGTTATCAGTTTTCTTGCTGCTCAATCTTTTCTGTAACTTGGCTCACTAATTTATAATAGATTTGTTCATTTTTATGTTCATGGCACTGTCATTTCAGGGTATAATGATATGCTGGAATGTACTGAGTGTGCCTAAATGGGCTGGTTGTGAGAAATTTTCTATTTGAAAGAATAAAATTCTGTCTCTCTCTTTGAAGTCCCTGAATAATTTCCATAGAAATTTCTCTCCACTGACACCTACAGCACAATAATGTGTGATGAGGACAGATCTATAGGTGAGAAATTAAATCATCTTCTGAACTCACGTACTGGTAAGTAAATCACAGCATCTTGCAGTGCACAGATCCCTTTTGTAGTTCAGAAATAATGACACTCTGAGCCTAGGGGGCATCTTTAACAGGAGAGATTACAAATCCCAGGAGACCAACAAATTCCACACATGCTTACACAGGAATTCACCAGCTGGTTTCCTTGGGCTTGGCAAATTAGAACAGCTCCTTGAAGACTCCAAGGAAAAGTGTTGATCAAATGGTGATCAAAATCTTAATTGTCAACTAATTGTCAATTTTCAAATGGCACTGACTTTATCAGGTCATCTTGTTTTGTTGGTTTCTAGCAGTGGGAGAGTCTTACTGACCCAGACAATGTGCTGCCCAGAGGAGAGATGGGGATAAGCAAGACTGGGGCCAGCACGATTGTCCCCTGCTCAGTGACTCTGGACTCTGATAGGTCTCTCCTCCTCACAGGACAGCTGCTTCTCTTCAGAGGCCAATGTGATTTCTGGCACCTTTGAACTGAGATTTTCCTTTTAGTCCTTTCCATCTTGTGGATTTTTCTGGCCCAGGAGCAGGGCAGAAATGCCATCGCAGGAATTTACTGAGGTTCTTCTAATCACAGTGTGTGCACACACCCTCCTTACCCCTCTTCAAAAGATCACAGGTCTGAAGAAACTCAGTTGATGCTTAGGGACACGGTTTAGTGGTGGATTTGGCAGTACTGGCTTAATGGCTGGACTTGGTCTTAAAGGTGTGTTCAAATGTAAACAATTCTGTGATTCTGTGAAAAGCTTGGGAAAACAATTTTGTAAATCACTGTTTGAATCAAGACCAATCCGTTTGCCTCCAAGCTAAAGGGACACCTCGCTGATTTTTAGTGTGTTTGACCCTGGGAAACAAATTTACAGGTCTTGTGCCTTGAAGCTTCTGCTTTGTAGCCCAAGGCATGTGTGATTTCCACTAAGATTTTCACATTAGTTTAGTAGTCCTTTTCCTGAAAGATGATACACTCTCTTCTTCCTTGCTTGAGCAAGTAACAGGATGTGGCACAGCAGATTGGAGACTCTGTATATCTTTTAAGACTTTGCTTCTGTTAAGATCTAGAGCTGTCCCTGCTGGGCTTTGCATGGACTGCACATTTTGGCATCATTTAGCACAAAGGGTTTGCCGTGGTAGCATGCAAATATTGTTCCTCCAGTTTTCATCTCATGAGCCTGGGTCCTGGCAAATACTTCACGATGGGAAAGGTATTTGCTGGATTTCACCCAGATCTCTTTGCCTGATATTTATTTAAAAAAAAAAAGTGGTTTCTTCTGTTGCTTCTAATGAAGAGACCTGATGACCCTGCATGCCAGTATTGTGCTTGCTGGAATATTCATATAACACAACTGTACATAACCACAGGCCCAGATGAAGGGTACAACTGAAGCTTATTAAGAAAAAAAAAATCATAATACTGATTTTTTTCCTAAAACTGTCTCAAGAAGGATAGTTGCAAATGCAAGTAAACTTGGCCCAGGTTTTGTAAATAACTAATTGATGTAACAACATGTTACCAAAAATAGCGAATACCAGGATGATCTTCCCATTTTACCAAAAAGTTTTAAACCCACTTTCTTTCCTCAGAAGCTTTCAAATTATTGATTTCAGTGGCTATATACAACATGTTATCTTTTATCTTTCATGTACATTTTTCCTCATCACATCTTAGTCTATCTATTTTTCTCCTTGATGTACAACAAAAATTCATTGTATGCTTTAAGAATCTTTTTGGAAATACTCTGTTACTTTTATAAAACTATGTTATTTTGTTATATTATTTGAACAGAATATTCTTATACCAAAGAAGTTAGAGAAGAAAGCATAGGTGTAATTTAAATTCCAGCATGCGCATATGCCCAATCTTAAATCTCACCTTGTGAGCTGGAGAAAGAAATTTATCTCCAAGCGTGAGTTTTAGGTGATGCTGGCAATGAAAATGTGGAGCTCTTTTATCCCTGTTTGGATTCTTTCTGCTGTTCTAATGCAGCCACACGGAGATGGTGTGGAAACACCTTCTCTGCTCTGCAGGCTCCTTTGCTGTGCTGTTAACTCAGGGAGTTAACTCGGGGAGGGGTGGGCGCATTCAGCTATTCACCACATAGAGCTGGCAGGCCAGCACAAAGCTGACTGCAAGTGCTCAGGAAAATAAAATGTGTAGACTTTGGTCTAGTTCTCCTCTTCCTGAAGTCAGCAAAGGATGCTCCTGTAGGCAAGCACAGCAGTAGCAGCAAGCTGATAAATCGCTTTTTAAAATTCCACTTCCATTCTTTAAATGATGGAATGGTCAAAAGGCTGGATCAGAGCTACACCTAGGAGAAAAATGTTACTATTAAAAAATACTCTAAGGCAAGTAAATGATTTATTGCACAGTCTTAACCAGCTTGGCTGCTCTTTCTTGCTAGCCTAGCCTGTGGTTGGGATATTACATACCTTGCCTCTTCTGTTTCATTGGGAAAGTAAAACTCTGCTCCTGAGCATTCTGAGTCTCATATTAAAAGAAATAAAAACCAGCTGTGCATGGACAGATATGCAGGTGAATAAAAATTATTTGAAGGGTGGAGGGGAGGAGGGGACTTAGCCACCTTTTATTGCCTGGCAAAAGTACATATGTGAGCAGGATACAATTAATTTGATGTAATGTTTGGCTCATCTGTCCGAACAAGGCGCTGACAGGGAGCATGGTGAGAGCTCCCATGGTCTGCTCCTCATTTCTCTATGCCAGGTGCAGCAGGGCCAGCCTGAACAGCAGCCTGCTGACTGCTGTGTCCTGTGCTAGGATCATGGAGCATGATCCTGGAAGTGTTCCATTGTCAAATATAGAGCAGAGCAAACTCCATCCCCACAGCTGCCATAACTTAGACCTTGTGTATACCTATAAATGCTTTTGTGATGAATGCAGTATTAATTTAAGGCTATATTTTCATATATATCCCTACATAAAAAGAAAAAATAAGGTAGCGTATGTAATTCTAAATTTAAGATAGAGGGGGAAAATGTTGTAACTATCCTCAAAGAGAAACGTCGCAACTGGAAAAATACTGCAGTAACGTTACACACAATGAACTGCACATAAATCCTGAAAGAAATCCCAAAATCAAAGCTGTAAACTTAGGGTCTGGCTGTTGTTTAGCATCATTACTTAAACACAGCATTTGAGTTTCCAGATCTGATAAAGTTCATCTTAAACACATTGTTTCATTTAACTTTTTCCCCTTGTGATGTCAAACTGACATAGTTCACGAGGCTATTAAATAAGCAATACTGTATTTTTCATTAATTTACATATACTGAGTGTTAAGAAATAGGAAAGATTCTGGGTCTTTTCAACAGTTTTGTGAGGGACTTGGCAAATGCATGTACAATTCTGACTACCCTGTACTGCACAGCCTAGTACCCGTTGCCCCTTGTGAGGTATCAGGCTTGTTCCTTCTGTATTTACCACAAACACAGGGGTACAAAGGCAAGCACACCTGTGCTTGCCAAAATGTTCTCTCTTCTGCTGTGCCCACAAAATCCTATACTGACATCCATGTACAGTTATTTAGCTCCAAATGGAGATTCAGCTGGGTCACTGTTCAGTTTGTAAATGACACAGATTTACAGGCATATTTTAAAAAGTGCATGATGTGTGTATTTCTCCTTTTGAAACTGTCTTTTATTATATTATTAAAAATGATTCAAAACTGTTCATCTCCTAATACATACACCATATAAGCAGCGCTTCTGAAAAAAAGAGAGTAATGTGTGAAATTCAGGCCGACATTTGTGTAACTGGTGCTATGAACCAGAGAGCAAAGATAAGGAAAGGATTGTGCTAAGGCTTGGGCTCATTCCTGCTTAGAACTGATGGCAGGATGGATGAATTGAGTTTTTCTCCAGGGCACATACTAACTGCATGCAACAAATAGGCATTGATGTCTACCCCTCATCAGCTAACCAATGTTACCAGCTTGTAAAAACACAACAATTATTAGCTGATTTAGAAATATCCTCATGGTAATTTCATTTCACTTATTATGCCTAATGGATAACTAGATATTTGCATGAAGTGTGTGTGGCTTTTTGCCTGAATTGTTAATCAAGTGATTAAGTGGTAAGTGAAAGTAGTGCATCCAGATGACATTAATGCTGTTCCAGTCCTGGATGCCTCCTGAACCAGTCACAGCAAATTATCTGCTTTAAACATACTTCTCCCTTAAGCTGCTCATCTGCAAATCAAAGCAGGGTTGGTATAGGCAATCTATCGTGTTAAGTCATCTTTCCTTCCACAGGCTGGAAATATTAGTCTGACTACAACAGTTGTTTTGTTTTGTAGAAGTGGGTATGACGATGCCCACTGCTTCTCACCACAGCCACAGCTGAGAACTGCAGGCAGAAGAGCTTTGCAAAATGTTATCCAGACGGAAATGTACGTAGTAAGCTTGAACTTCAACTTGAAGGAAACTATTTAGTGACACTTTATTACTTCATGAATTGTGTGTCCAGGTCTGGGGCCTCCAACACAAGAGAGATGAACTTTGATGGAGCACATCCAGAGGAGGTCACCAAGGTGCTCAGAGGGCTGGAGCAGCGGTCCCATGAATACAGGCTGGAAAAGCTGGGGTTCTTCAGCCTGGAGAACACTCCAGGGAGACATAGCAGGCTTCCCATACCTAAAGGGGGGTGACAAGACAGCTGGAGAGGGACTTCTTGCCAGGGCAGGCAGTGACAGAAGAAGGGGAAATAGCCTTAACCTGAAGAAGTGTAGGCTCAGACAAGATACTAGGAAGAAACTCTTTCTTGGGAGGGTAGTGAGGCTCTGGAACAAGCTCCCCAGGGAAGCTCTGGACACTCCATCCCTGGAAGTGTTCAAAGCCAGGTTAAACGGGGCTTTGAATAATCAAGTCTAATTGAAGGCGTCCCTGCCCATGGCAGTGTGTTGGAAACTAGATTATCTCCAAGACCCCCTCCAACCCTGACCACGATCCTGTTTTTCTACCGGTACAAACATCTGCTGGCAGCTGTGACCCTCCCATCCTCCCGGCCCTTCACCTTGGGGTAGCAGAGGATGAACTGAGCGGTGCGAGCCTGACACCGTGTCCGCATCTCCCGTCACCTTTCGGCACCCACGTCCCCCAGCACGGTCACCTGCCCTGGGTCACTCAGCCCAGCCCAGGTGTGCCTGGCTCCCCTGGAGCCCGCAGCACAGCGAGGCGCTGCCCCGGGCCCCACAGGCTCCGTGTGCCCGGCCGGGAGCGGAGCGCGGAGCCTCGGGAGCCGGGCGAGGGCAGCGGGCCCTCCCCGGCGGGAGGAGGGCGGGAGGAGGGAGGGAAGGAGCGGGAGAGCCGGGAGAGCGGAGCAGGAGCTGCCTCAAATGCTTGAAATAATTCCGCTTCCGTTCAGAGCCGGGAACAGCCTCCCACGGCACCGCGGCCTCGGAGCCGCCCGCTCCGTCCCGCAACGCCGGCGGCCGCTGGCCCAGCATGGCGAGCTCCCCGCAGAAATCCCCTTCTTCCCCCAAGTCCCCCACCCCGAAATCCCCTCCCTCCAGAAAGAAGGATGACTCCTTCCTGGGCAAGCTCGGCGGCACGCTGGCCAGGAGGAAAAAAGCCAAAGAAGGTAAAAATTCACAGGTTTGCATATTTCCTGGGAGTTACCTTGTTACGGGGGGGGAGAAGGAGGGAGGGAGGAGACAGGGGGAGAGGAAAACGCTCTGGGGAGCGGGAGGAAGGGGCTGGCGGGGAAGGACGTGCGGGGGGGGCAGGCGAGCGGCGGGGGAGGGGCTNGCTGCCCGGGGCCCGCCGCCCCGGGCCCGCCGTCCCCGGCTCCACCGCCCCGGGCCCGCACGCTCCGTGCCCGCCGCTCCGAGTACACCGCCGCGGCTCCACCGCCCCGAGCCCGCCCTCCCCGGCTCCACCGCTCCGGGCACACCGCCCCGGGCCCGCCGCTCTGCCGGCACCGCGGGGGCAGCTCCCGGAGTCTGTGCCCCGTGTCTGTGTGCGGGGCCGCTCCTGGGGCAGCTCTCGGGGGCTGTGTGCGGGGTCTCTGTGCAGCTCCCGGGGTCTGCGTGCAGTGTCTGTGTGGGCGGCCGCTCCCGGGGTCTGTGCAGGGTCCGTGTGCAGCTCCCGGGGTCTGAGTGCGTGGTCTGTGTGCAGCTCTCGGGGACTGTGCCCGACTGTGCTCATTGTCTGTGTGCGGGGCAGCTCCCGGGGTCTGTGCCCAGCTCCCAGGGTGTGTGCCCAGCTCCCAGGGTCTGTGCCCAGCTCCCGGGGTCTGTGTGCAGGGTCTGTGCCCAGCTCCCAGGGTCCGTGTGCGGGGACGGAAGGAAGGAAGGAAGGCAGCGCTCCCGCAGCGGGTCCCGCAGGACCAGGAGCGTACAGGGATTTTCATTCGGCAGGATTTGCCCCCGCAGTTGGGTGCGGATTCCCAAAAACCCGGTGCTGCAGGCCCCTGTGACTCACCACAGGCAGTGTGCTGGTGTGCCCGTGGTCAGCACACAGCGCTCTGTGTAATGCACACAACTATTTAGTTCACAGCGGCTCCAAACGCTGTTATTCTTGAGCTTAGGAGAAAACTTTAGTCTCACGACAGTGAGCCTTTGCAGAACGCCGAGGTGTACAGCAGTCTGGTTCTTTGGCCGTGCATGTGAATTAATACCCACCCCCGCTGAACTTGCCTGGGTGAAATCCCATGAGAGAGAGAATTGGAATTTAACCTCGCTCACCCATCGTTTTCACAGCCGAACTTGATTTAAATATGATGCAAATAGAGCCAAAGTAACAGCCACTTCAGAACAGTTTTTCAAGCAAAATTCATTGCTGGTGAGTGTGAAGAAGGGTATGAGGCTCAGCATGCTTGCTCCTCGTGTGCACATGGGCAATGAAGCCAGACACACACACAGTGCTTCAGAGCAGCACCAGTGCAGAGGACAGGGATGACACAGCTGGGAGGGTGCAGCTCTTCATTCTGGAACTCTCACAGCATCTTTCTGTGATGTACAGCCTTGCTTTTCTATTAAATCCGTGTTGCACGGTTGTGCTCACGTTATTTGGTTTTTTCTGGTCCTTGCAGGTGGACCAGATGTTGATGAAACAGTAAAGAATGACAACTGCATTAATTACTTACTCTTTAAAGCTATTCTGTTAGACTATCTGTGGCTGTTAGCAACACTGAACTAGCAAGTCTTCCTTGATGAGTCTGTATCCTAGGTATGTTTGGAGATCTTTAAGTGAGCCTATTTGTGGCAGTTTGGGTATGTCCATTATATTGTTACTGTTTTTACTATTAAATGCTTTTTCCTTAGTAACAGATATTTGAAGTCACAAATGTCCAGCAAACTGTTAGAGGCAGCAGTCACTTTTATCCACAATCTTGTAACCTTACAAAAAGATGTATTCTGTGAAATCAAACTTCTTCTCATTACTTTAATGCATTACATTTATTGATCAAAACCTGCATCTGCCATTTCATTATCATTGTCTATCCTTTTGAAACTGCATTGTCCTTGTCTTTTGTGTTTCCCAAGTTTCTAAGGTCTGTCTAAAAATAACAGTGGTTTAGAGAGTTGGGGCTTTTTAATTAACTTTGTAAGGACTGTTATTTGCTGATGGACAGAAATGTATTGTGTTAATTTCACCTTAGTGTAGTTTTCACTTGGGTGTGTGTGATGTTTCTCTGTACAGAGGTGAAATTGATAGTATGCTATCTTATCTTTCTGTTTGTTGATTTATGGGTTCAAATACTTTCAGATGGCTTCAGCCTTACTGTGAAGGCTGTCTTACCTTCTAATTTTTTCTCTACTAAAAATAAATACAGGTTTGCAAACTATTAAGGAGCATTGTTCCGTGCTGACTGTGGCCCACGTAGGTTCCATCTTAAGTTGTGCTGATTGTTTTTATTTATTTTTTGTAGGGCTCCAGGTATTTTTGGAGCCTAGCTAGGAATTTCAAAGGTCAGATTGCTTGTTCATCTAGGATCTGAGCTTTGGGGTTTTTTTCCTGCTTTAGCCAACCTATGGCAGGTTTCCTATGGAGGTGGGTCTTGGTCGTAGAAATGGCCATTCACCTGCATACACACAGAATGTTTTGGAAAGTGCTCAGTGTAAGTCGGGATAAATGAGGGACAGCTGAAAATGTCCATGTCTTTCAGCTGGTGTAAATTCTGCTGTTCCATAGAGGACAGAAGCATACTGATTTACTCCAGTGTTTTACCACAAGGGCTACAAACTGATGGTTTTAATAATGTAAAAATGTTTTATCTCTTGTAGGGACTATGCTGGTTACACTTTAGTGCCATCTCTGCTATATATGTAGTTAACTGTTGTAGATGATACATGATTACACACATGTGAATTTTGTATTTATGTCATCAACAGGTGTTTTGATCGTTGTCACAATTACATTTCTGTATATTGCAACAATAGAGCTAAAATGCTTCACCAAATGAAAATCTTTAGGATCTGAAGAGACTTTATGATGAAGAGTAATGCAGATTATTCATGAAGAGAGTAAAGTTTATGTAATTTTAGGTATAGCAAAAATAGTTTATAATACAACATAAAATGGAATTTCAGTATTGACATTAATTTAAATGCATAAATATATATAAAATATATAGCAAACCTATGCTTGTGAATTTCAAAGTTCTTGGCAATGGTAAGAGGTCCACCTGTGGAAGGGGTGAGGGTAGCCTAGAGAGATGAAATCAATTCTCTAATATCAGAGCACAACTTATTGACCAAACAAAGAGAGTAACCTGAGATACTTGAGATATCACACGATGTAAGCAGGGATTAGTCTTACCATAAGACATATGTTAATATGGAAAATACATTGCCATTAAATATTAGAGAGTATTTGATAAAATCTGGAATTTGGAGCTCAGAGTTGTTTACGTTGTTGTCTGTCCCATAGAGCCTTAGTGCGGTTTTCATTTACAACATCTCATCACCAGGGGTGTAATTTAAGGATGAGAACATTGTGCTTTGGTCTTTCCTGTGAGAGCATCTGCAACTGCATCTTCAAATGGAGTATACATTCTGTTAAGGTAGCAAAATTACAAATTATTCAGTATGTTTGGAATTAATTGAATTAGCTTTTTAGGCAGTGAGAGAATTGTGAACTAAGACTGGAATATTTGATGGCCTGTCTGCAAACTGAACTGAGGTGTGCAGAAGTTATTTGTGTTTTTTAGTAAGAAGTTATTTATGTTTTTTTCCATCCCCTTCATTGCTGAAAGGCATTTGAGGACTGGCCACCCCATATTTGCTAGTGAAGGATCCCAGTCCTTATCTATTAGGAGTTCAGATACATGGTAGAGCTCATCATATGAGCAAAAAAACCCCACAAATTAGATTTTTGTAATCTCCTTGTAGTAGTCTATACTATGTACTAAACATGTCTGTAAGCACATGTAAGAAGAGAACAGAATGGCCTTTGTAAAAAAGATATGTGCGGGGGGATTGTGTTGTCTCATGAAGTTTTCATGGTAGGTTTAGTAAGGTCATGTGTGATTGTCCTCCTTGAATTTTCCTGGCCTGGCATTATAAACACAGAAAATTTGCTCTTCCTAATAGCTTACCTTAGTGGAGAATGTAAAGAATTGGCCCCTGACATGCTGATAAATCTGTGACACATTTGGGAACAGGGAGTGAAGTTCAGAATTGCTTAAATTGCAGAGGAGCAGATGGGAAATAGACAGCTTGGACCCGTCAGTATGGTGGAGAGCAATTGTATGGGCTCAGTCAGTTTTCCAATTGATGTGACAACCATTTCAGTAATTTGAATGCTCTTCTGCCTAGTTTATTTGAGGTTGATGGGCAGGAGAAAGAATTAATTTTCTGCTGTCCTCCACTTATGATATTTCTTCTTTTCTGTGTGTGTCTTGTTTTGATTTAATTTTGGTATATGGGGTCACAGTAGGCAGCGTGCCTCTCCGTGTGCCTCGGGAGAATATGTTAACAGTGTAAAATATTGTAAATTCTGGTGGTTTTGATAATAACCTTAACTTTCTTAATCTTTACTTCATGTATTTTATGGAATAACATGGAATCAGAAAAATCTAAGAACACAAAGTAAGAGTAAATGTAGGGTGATGAAAGCTTTTCAGGTGTTTTACATGAAATGTCTTTCTGCAATCCATGAATAAAATGCTTTGCTGTGGGACTCACTGACAGAAAGATCATGCCTTTGTCTTACTCTGGGCCTTTTTGTATGAAATAAATTTATTTCTTGCTCTACAAGAAGTGTTCTGCTAGAGTTTGACTCATTTTCTTTGGACTTGTTTCTGAAACTTACTGCGCAATTGCAAATGACTAGTTTTTGTGTCAGCAGATGTTTGTGCTTGTCTGTTTCTTGTGTGAGAGATTCTAGACTGGCTGAAACACGGCAGGCTTTTCCTTTCTTCTGCTCTTCTCTGGTGCTGTACTTAAAAGCAGGAACTGGAAGAGCTGATCTGTGTCCTACCATCATATTTGCTAATGCATGGCATGAATGATGGAAACGAACCACTGGGTGCTAATTTCATAATTTTCATAGTTTCACTGGTGTTTAGAGGACGGCATGTGGTGTCTCCTGTGAAAAGGAGGACATGGGAAAGGCTTTAGTGTCTCTCTCTGCAGCACATCAGTACATCAAGGTCTTCCAGTGCCATCAGAGTAGCTGAGCAGCTGGTTCTGCTGTCTGACACTGACGTGTTTCACCACCAGCCTCACTGCACAGCAGCTGCAGCGTGCTCACAATCTTCTCCCTGTGTTCTGTGCCGCATATTTCCCTGTCCTGGTGTGCTGCCATGGGCACATTGCACACAGCTGCAGGGCTGGTGCTGGCCAAAACCTGTTAGCATCACCACTGAAGGAGTCACTGCCTTGGAGCAAGCTCTTGTAAGTGGAGAAAACACTTCTGTTCTGTGGAAGGAACTGGGCAAACAGAAGAATAGAGGGGAGGTCCATTTGCTTTGTTTGTTGTTATTTCGTTGCTTCAAGCCTTCTGAGCACACTGAACTCCTCAGGAGGACAGCACCGGGGTGCTGTTTGTGTGCTTTGCAGCTGAATTGTCAGGGATATGGTGTCTGGGGAGGCCTGTGCTGTGCTGGTGGAAAGGAAGAGAATTGCCTCTGGAAGCTGAACACCCACCTGTTGCTTGGGCTGGCGGTGGCCCTGCAGATGCAGCTCTGGGCACGGATGTGAATGACAGCTGTGCCCTGCTTGGGGCTGCTCGGCATCTGTCAGCCCAGCTCTGCCCTTTTTATCCCCCTTTTTTAATAGCCTCTGACTCCAGCTGGTGCAGAAAAAGACATGAAAATATTGTCAATGCATTTCTGTACCTCAAAAGTAAAAGTAAAATCCTAAAATTATTCTAAAAAGTTCATTGTTTCAACCAAATATTCCTGCAGGACCCAGTCCAGTTATGCTCGGTCCATGTCTTTCACGTACAGCTCAAATCTGCAGGAACGTGTGAGTCCCAGTGCCAGCGTTTTTGCCAGACAGGTTATTGAGTGTATATCAGAGTTGTTCTGTCATCGTAGAGCTGAGTGTGTGCCTGCTTTATGTGAGTGCCTCCCAGCAGGTGCAGAGGGCTTGGATCACACAGGTGTGGGATTGTGCTGCCAGTGTTGATGCGAGCATAAGGCACAGCCCTGCCAGCCTCTTGTGTGCCAGACAGGAGGCAAAGGAGCCCGTGCTGGTGCCTCACTGGGGGCAGGAGGAGCCTGCATGCAGCGAGGATGTGTGTGAAGGGAGCACAGAGCCAGGCTGTGCACGATGAGTTGCTGAAACTTACTGCTATGGGATGTTTTGGATGCCAGAAATGTTTTGTAAAAGGAATGGGGGGTGGGGGCTAAAAGTGGGTCTGGGTGGATCTTACATGTCTCCAGTGGCACACTTGTGAATCACATAGGCCATCACAGACATCTTGTGTTCAGAAATCATGAAATACCCGTTGTGACACCTGATAGGATTATGAAGCTGTTACGAAGCTCATACAAAATTCTGTTGGTTTGCCCTTCCCTGTTTGTATTGTAAAGAAGGCTTTTTTGCCAGGTACCAGGGCCCTGGGCTTTGATTGCCTGTTCTGACCCCAAACAGCCATGAATTCTACTATTCTCTGACTACCTGCATGAGGGCAGTAGAGCCACTGAACTCCATCTTTCCATTTGACTTGCAAAAGCAGCCTAAATTATGTGGGCGAGAACTCAGCTGCTGCAGAAGTATGCCTTTTATTTCCTGACTTTTTCCCATTTATATAATTCCATTGTCTGAGCTGAGATTTCAGCTAAAACTAAACATGCATTGGACAAGTGGTTGAAGAGCCTCCAGTGCTTTCAGATTACAGGATGGAGCCATGGAAAAGTAAAAAAAAAAACCCAAAAACAGCTAGGGACCAACTCAGACTGATGCGTGTTTGTTTCAGCGCTATTTTTTTCTCTGCATTTCCAGATTTAAAGCGTGCATTCCCTTAGATCACCAGTGTGTAGAGTGAAGGTGGATATAATCAAGTAGTGCTGTAGAATAAATATGAGGTACTCAACTAAGGATGAAGTTTTCATCCTCAGTGACGTGAGTGAGCTGTCAAGAGAATCTTGAGTTTTAGAACTCTGATGTTTCCTGTAGCATTTTAAGAAATCTGCCCTGAAGGTAAGAGAAGACCTAGAGACCAAGACTCTGGCCAAGAGAAAGATTCTCAGTGAATCTGATTACTGCTTGTGGGCTTTACATCTTCTGAAACCCCTCACCTTAAAGGCAGCTTCCTCTAAGTACAGGTCTGTGCTTCTGGAAGTCTCCCTTGGACAGAATCTCTGGGATGTATCCTAATTTTTATTTTCTTTCTTCAGTGCCTTTCACAAGCATTAATTGATGCCTTCTCTGCAGACCAAATAGTTTAATACTGGGCTCTCTGCCTTTCTCATGGAGATTAAGATAAGGACAGTCCAGTTAATTTGTTGTGTCACTGTATCTGAGATCAAGTGCTTCCAAATAACTTAATCCAGAGTTCTGCAGTCTTTTTCAGCAAAATGCTGGCGTTGCTGAAACAAGCAGTTGCAGGCATACAGTTCCTTGTGAAGTGAAACTTTAGAAAAGCAGTGGTTGAGGTGTACCTAAAATTGTGTTGCTTTTCCATCTACTGCTTGTGTCCTGCTCCTTTTCCTTCCCACACCAGTTCCAATTCAAACACAGTTGTTGTATCCCTGATGGTGAGCAGTTTTATCAGCTGAACTGCAGCCAGCCCCAAAAGGAGACATCCTACAAGGCCAGCTGCCATGCAGGTCAGTGCTGTGCTGGAAGCAGTGTGATGCAGATTTTGCTGGAGGGAGGATGAGCTGCAAGGCAGGGTGTTTTGCAGTGCTTCACATTTTCACCTGCAGCTCTTCCAGATGTGGGGCTGGGCTGGGGCTGAAGATGTGACTTGCTCTCTGTGTGTTCTGTGTGCCTTCTCCAGCTCAGAGTAGTTCTGTGCTGCTCTGCAGTGTGTGGCTGCAGTTGGAGCACTGAGTAGCAAAGCCTTGCTCTCTATCATCATGCATGTTCTGCTTGGTGTGCTAATACTTAATAATAGATAACATTATTTGGCTTGAATACCCTTGTCCCTGTTGGAATTGGGTGTGTATGTATGTGTGTGTTGAGTGCACCCATGGGTTAATTCACTTTAGTGACCAAACTGAAATACAAACAAAAGTTGTCTTGGACCAAAAGCAAAATCAGATCAATAGCCCTTTGTGAATCCCTAGTCTACTCTGCAACTACCCCTTGAAAAGCTGTGCTCAGGCCAGAGAAAACCAAGGGCCAGAAAAAGACTCAGGGATGTGACTGGTCAAGAGTGAGTTGTACTGGCAGAGCTGTATTAGGAAGATTAGCCACCATCTGTTCACCCAAATCCTGCACCTGCCTCTAGACTGTGCCACTGTTCATCAAGCAGTGATCTCTCTCAAAATATTAAAGAACTGCAGGGTAAAATAACAAGGCTCTACAGTCTCCCAAATGCTCTGGTTTCCTTTCAGTTTTATAGTAGTCCATGTGAAATAATTGCATGTGGTGCTATCAAATGTTCTTATCTTGTATGTGGATTTAATAAAAAATTAGAGAGCACATAGGTCCTGACTTGGCAACACTGCTTTCCTTTTAATCTTTGCACTTTTCTTCCTGACTTCTTACTGAGCTTTGTGTCAAGCAGCACACAGTGTACCATGGTTGACAATATGTTACTTAGATAATTCTTTTTGTGGAAGAAAACACCTGGAATATGAATTTCTGTGAGTCATTCTTGGTAGTTGCAGTCATGGTTAAGTCCCTTTGGCTTCTCTGATTCCTGCTTAGCATCGAGCTGCTCCTGTTCTTTGCCTTTCCAGTGGAGTGGTAGAGCAGTCTGTGGCACTGACCCAGTGATGGCTGATATTAGCCTTTATCCATAGTGAAACCTGTGAAATCCCACTTGGGAAAAGGGACTTTAGGAGGAGAGGGGGTGCAGCAATTGTCAGTGAGCACTGTTCCCCATCAGAAGCTCTGGGCAGAGACTGAAGGGTGTGGTGGAGGGGCAGCTCCAGCCCAGCAGTGATTTCCCAGACATAAAAATACAATCTCACACTGCAAAAGCTTCGAAAGAATAAAAAATTCCAAATGTAGCCTAAACATTATAATTTCCTGAATGTTCCTTTAACATATGGTTCATAACATTTTAATGGAATATGTGTTCACAAGAAGAAAAAGTCTGCCATCACATCTGTCTAAATCTGCTCGGGAGTTGCCAGCTCTTTTCCACTAGCTGTGTTTCTTTATCATTTTCATACAGTGCTTTGCCATGTTCACATCTACTAAAAATACCCAAAGCTCAGTGTTACCAGTGATGGTCTCTTTTCACACAGCATGCAGCTAGTGACTGCTGGGTTCTGTTCTGTTAGGATTTAGCACTCAGCTTCTCATTTACTGCAGAGGGAGAACTGAAGTTGCTTCTGAGGCCGTTTCTGGGTTGTAAGAGGTGCATGCCAATGCGTCAGTGTTGTCCTGCCATTGCGCCTGCAGCTCTTTGGCCCACGGTGTGTTGTTTCCCTGGAGTTACAGTCTGAAAGGCTGGGTGTTGGGTGATCACAGGGCTGTGGCTGAGCACCTTCCTGGCCCAGGGACAGGCAGGTATCACCCTCAGCAAACACCTGGACAGGTGCAAGCAGCCTGCAGGGCACGTGTGCTGCAGGGCTGGGAGTTCAGGCCAGCATTTCTCAGACAAGAATGCCTAAATTGCCGTGCCCTACTTATCCAACTGTGAGCTGGATTAATGAAAGGGAGAGTTTAGACAGAGAAGTACTTTGGGTACATTTAGTGGGAGAAGATATGTTTTCTTTTGTATCTGTACAGGTGGTCCTTTTGAAGCATGCCAAAATAAGCTTCCTCACCTGGGTAACGGCCTGAATAGGTTGGCAGGGTGTGAATCCATTTTCAACACATGTAAAGAAAAGTGTAACAGTTTGCCAGTGCACAGCCTTTCATTTAGTTTTTTCTTAGCAAGTTTTTTCTTTGGCCATCGAGTTAGGCTGAGGCCTAATTTATTTTTTTTCTTTTTTTTAACCGTAGGCAGTTCTAAAGTAGCAAACTATTAATAGTGAAATACTGGTTTAGAAGAACACTAATGCACAGGGGATTCTAGAGCAAACGAGGCAACGCTGTCAATGGTTCAGATTGTTCTTAATTACAATAATGGCATTATAGGAGCTGCAGTTGCTGTCGGGCACAAAAGAAGATAATGATAATGTCAGAGTGCTCAGAGTAAATGCAGTATAATGTATTGCAGTGCTGAATTCAAAAGATGATATGCCTAACTTGTCGTCAGAGTGCATGAAGAAGAAGAATGGTAAAAGGTCAGAACACTTTTCGTTGTAACTCTGTAATTCAGGGGTTTGGATTTTGTGGTTTGTTTGAGGTTTTTTGTGGCCTGTGCTTTCAGGCTTAAGAAGAAATGTCAGGTCTTACGTGTTTAAATGATAAGTATTAATTTTATTAGAAGGTGCGATCACATCTGTCCTACCCACTTGGAATAAAGAACATCACTCTTGCTATTGGCTCATATCCTCAACACGCTTGGTATTGATCCTGTCAGAATAAAAGAACAGGAATATGGTAGATTGGGCCCCGAGTCAGAATTTCCCCCAGTAGCCTCTGGAAGTATGTCCAGACCTATTTGATTCATGTGATCCCTATTTTATAATGAGACCAAAAAAATTAAACTCTGACTTTGGGCGTGTTTGAAAGCTGTATTTGAATTTTATGGCTAGAGGCCAAATCTGAATTGCAACACTTTTAAACATTTTTGTACTGTGTGCTCAAATTCATTAGTGCAGAGGAAGAGACTTTGCTGTTTGACTGCAAATTAAAACTCGTGGTCTCGCATTCTTGTCACTGCTTTGTTATAATTCTCAATTGTACATAAGGACACGTAATAAACTGGGAAATAGTGGTGGTATTCCTCATCATACCACAAGTGCTCAGAGTGACTTAGTGTCTTGCATAACTCCTAGAACCTTACTGCAGTGGTGGGTTGAACTGGAAAAAAAATAATCACCGTCCAGTTGATTTGCAGCTTTATTAATACTTTTGTTCATTTTTAACTGACTTGAAATAGTTTCCCACAAATAAACCATCCTTGATCGATTTGATACAGTTACTCCCAAACTGGACGGTTAATGTAGAATCTGAATAAGTGTTTTTTAGGAGTTGCTGTCTCATGCAGGGCAGGCCAGCGTGTGAACAGAGTTTTTGCTCAGCAGAGCAGGGTGCAGGTGCTGTGCAGGGCACAAGGTGGCTCCAGCTGACGAGGAAAGCTGGCCCGAGCAGCCCGAGTGCCAGCGATGAGTGCGGAGCAATCGGCGGCTGCTGTGTCACAGTGGGGCTCAGCAGCTCCTGCCTGCACGCCTGCTATTCTGGAAATGAGCTCGGTCTTCGTACCTAGCCTTA
Source organism: Rhabdornis inornatus (assembly GCA_013397075.1). Lineage (NCBI taxonomy): Eukaryota > Metazoa > Chordata > Aves > Passeriformes > Rhabdornithidae > Rhabdornis > Rhabdornis inornatus. The sequence continues at coordinate 412,956 of VWZS01007477.1, read as the reverse complement.
CAGTCACGCCAGGACGTTCACGCTGCATTCGGGGGCTTGTATTTCATTTCTGAAGGATTTTACCCCAGTGGATTTTATTAGACACTCTGCTTTTGCCCCAGTAAATGGTAACAATTCTGTGCAGAACAGCATTCCCAGGGTGAGCTGCCGAAATAAACAGAGTTGGTGTACACAGTGAGAACACAAATTTAAAGTAAGTGAGGCAGAAGATAGGACAGAGAATGAAACCTTAATGAGAAGGGGTTGGGGGGTTTTGGGTTTGGTGTTTTTGTTTTTTTTTTAAACACGTCATTATAATTTAATGGATAGAGAACAGAATAAGTTGATAAGGAAACCCCATATTACAGACAATCAGAAATGCTTTGTGTCTTGTTGGTGTTGCACCCTGTAAAGTAGCATTTTTGTTTTCAGATTCTCTTAGAAGCTAGTTGCTTATCCATTTCTACTTACAACATAGTATTAGCTGCTAACAGTCTGCCCTTACACAGAACATCTTCAGCTGAGTGAAACACCTGAGAACTTTAAGGTGAGGTCAGAAAAGGAGAAATGTTTGTTCTGCCTGCACCATCTGCTTGGGCAACTGAGGCAGAAAAGGTGAATTGATTTACTCATGTGATCTTCTGCAGGCAAAGAATTGGAAGGGAGCAGTGGTCTTCTCATTTCTGTGTTTAGTCTTGCTCCATTAGGTAATTCACAATTTTTGTTGTTTTTTAACTCTCTGATGCATGTCCTGATACGGTTTAGATTTTTATATGAAACTGAACTTTTAACTGGTTGCGTTTGGTTGGTTGGTGTTTAAATGTGAGCTAGGTAGAAGTTTCCTGGGGTTTGAAATTTAAAATATGTTTTACATACAGTAGCAGCAGGAATTATATTAAATAGATATATGAAGAAATAACATTTCTTAATGTGATATTTGACTCTATCCCAAAGAAGGAAGGTTGGGTTAAGAGGTTTAAGATGTTTTATTTAATAACAGTATTTCTCAAAGTAATGTCAGGCGTTTAAAAAATTATAAATCTAATTTCGCTGTATTATTTATTTTAAAAGTCTTGAAGTGCTTTCTTCTCTAACATCTAATGTTAAATACAGTGAAATAGATTAGGTACTAGACCTACACAGAGTTAATGTTAAAACAGTGCAAAGCACCATTTTGACTTAGTAAATTTTTTGTATTTTCATTTTACAAATGAATGTTATCAAAAAGTTAGGTGTGGGCATGATTCTAATTAGTAGCTCCCCCATATTAGATGTAATCCCTTTTTTCTTCATTCAGACAGAACACTCATTAGGGTCAAAGAAAGTTTTGACTGAATAAGGAATACAACAACTGGCTGTAGTTTTAGTACATATAGGGCCAGATTGTGGGTCAGGGCCAGCTTAAAGTGTACAGCTCCAGTGATTCCACATCTTGTGCATAATAGGCAGATCCTTCACACTGTTATGATGGTGCTTTATTAACATGTTAAATACAGAAGAAAAAAAAAACTGACAGTGTTATGGCTGCTCAGAATCTTATTAGCACGTCTTGGTGTTTTGTGTTTCTGAATTGAAATTATGCAAATATGTCTTCAAAAATATTTCCCTGTTTTCACGAGAGAACGAAGAAAATAGAAGTAATCAAAAATTGGTATTAAATACTCAAATAGTTTAGCCAATTAATAAATCTGCCATTGCAGAATAGAAGGTTTGTGGGCTGGAGCTGGCTCTTAACTTAATGTTAACTTACATTTAATTAGCCAGACCAGATGGAAGCTGGCTAAGCTTTGCATGAAGGCTTGTGGGAGAAAGACATAATCTTCCATTTTGTCAAAGGAACTAATACGACAGATTAAAGGTCGGTGTTCTTTTCAGAATTTAGAGTGGATGCACCGTGCCTGACAGCAAGAAACAGCAAGGGCACTAACAAATTAGCTTAACCCCTGGATGACTGTACTAGACCTGCTTCATTTGCTTCCCCAGTTCAAACCATCGGTCTCCAGTTCCAGTAATAAATCCCAGGGAGATAAGAACGTCTGTAAATTTTGTTCTTTTGTCAGAGTAGTAGAGCTGTGTGTAGGCAGTTAGCGTGGCTAGAGAGATGAAGTTCTGGGAAATGTTTTCTTAGTGGAGTAAAACTTCACGCTGTTCAGATGCTAAGCACTTGGGATCAGTCTGACAAACCACTTAATTCCCTGCCTAACAATGAGCCTGCAAGGAGACAAGTCAAGGAGGCAAGTCAGGAAACCATTCATGTGCTCAAAGAGGTGCATACATGGCTCATGTCAGAGCAGGCAGAGCTTAAGGACTGAATCAGGCACATTCTCTGCTAAGGCTTGGAAATGCTGGGCAAAGAGGGAATGGATCTATCAGACTGAACCTTAAATAAAGCTGCAAGAAATTGCACGTTTTTAGAAGAGGGAGGGAGGGAAGGAGGAAGTTAAGCTTATGCTAATTGTTTGAGCATTTAACCAGTGTTTGGGGATACTTCCCCGGGGCTTCAGCAAGGTAGGAAAGAGTTCTTTCTGAGGTGGAGGACAGCAACACAAATACCAAAAAATAATACAAACTTAGAGTTGCTATGAAACTCTAATCACATGAAATCACGTCATTGTGCCGAAAATAAGGTACCCTCAAAGTTGTAATCATTATTACAACTTTGCCACCTTTGTATATCTTTTTTACAGTGGAAATACCTGTGCACAGTCTAGCTTGGGAAAGGAAGCTGGGAAATAACCACCTGCTGTTTGAGTCAGGTTTATGCCTGTGTTCAGGTACAGCAGTAGGGAATTAAATACCTGTTGGACTTTCCCAGCTGGAGTGCAGGCACCTGAAGAGCTGGTAGGAATCTTTTGAACACCCAAATAACAGAGCAGATCTAGGTGCTTCAGTTCCAAAGCCATAGCCACTTAAGTTCTCTCAATGTGTAAAATCCCCTGGTAGTCACAATGTATTTTTAAACATTTAAAAACAAGCCTTTCAAAACATTCTAGAGCTTGCTTCTGCATTTGATAAACTTTTTTGCTACTAGACCACCTTGCCTAGATTGTTGCACATGGACTTTCCCTCAGTGGGCACTGCCCATTTGGTGGTTTTATCACTTAAATGAAATCCCTTAGATGATATGGGGTCTGTTCTTACAAAGAGTGGAGCATTTTGCAGATCTCAGTTATGAAACTGTGCTTGCTGACAGTCCCAGGAGAGAGGGCTAAGGACCTGAATGAACATGAAAACTATGGGACTGTGCAACCTATTTATGATTGCCTTGTGTAGATGGAGATTTGATATGCTGAGATGTGAAAATCTGTGCTGCTGTTTACTGTAGCTTTTTTAGAATGTGGATAAACACAAGCACCACACTCTGCAAGGTGCACAGAGTAACAACATTAATTTTAATGTGGAAAGCTCTTCTACTGTGTCAGCTGAACTGGAGGTTTGGAATCTCAGTGAGTACTTTGAAAGCTGTATGCACATGTATTTATGTTGATGCTTTCATCTCTTTTCTCATTTTTAAATAATTGCATCCTGGGGATGGAAGAATTATTTTACTAGTCCCTGCTTACTAGACCACATTTATCTACAGTTACCAACTGGTGGCAATGGAGCTACCACAGTTATTTTCCATTCTGAGTTACTGACATATTTCAGATACCACTTGGGGACAAAATATTTGAAAAGAATGGTAAATTTTAAAACTATTGTAGCTACAAAGGATGGAATTAGCATTTACTTATCAAGTAGCTCATTTCAGCTGTTATAAAAGCAGAGAAGTGTAGGAGTAGGTAGTGCACTTTTGGGAGAGGTGTAGGTAGTATGAAAATATTTCTTTTGCTTTCCTTGTCAGGTAAAACTTTACAGTACACATCAAACTCAGTTCATGTTCTCTAAGAAATTCCCATATAGTACAGCCCAGTAGGATTTGTCCCCGCAAGTACATTTGGAGAGAACCTTTGTGAGCAAAGTCATTCATCTACCTTTGCTAAGTGTGTCAGACATCTTCAGGTGGGGATCACACTCAGTTTTGTAAGGGCACGAGTACAAATTCTACTTTCATTAAACTGGAAAAAGGCTGTTGAAATCAGAAGAGTTTGGGAGCTGCCCTTTCCAGGGAAGTACTGTGCGGTATGAAACTTGCCAAAAACTAATGGATTGTTTGCAGGAAATTGGAAGTTAAAGTGCATGAGTCAGTCTACTTCAAGGCTGAACAGTTTCCACTGAACTTAAATAATGAATGCCAAAACCTAGAGACAGTACAAGCAGCTGCAGTGGGTTTCTTCAGTTATTTCATCCACGCACTGTAAGGGATTTTATGTTTAGCAGAGTCCTACTTGTCCTTTAGTTCTTCAGGCTTTGAAAGTGTTACATACATTGCTGTTACTGACATGGAAACCTTTGCAAGAAGCAGCAGCATTTTTATTTTGGCTTCAAAGCAGTTACTACAGAGTACGGACTAGAATGTGCAGTTTCAGGGATTTCATCTGCAGGAAACAACTACCTACTTTTGTAATGACAACCAGAAAAGGAGAGGATCATTTTTTTCCCTCAGAAGTGATACTTGTTAGCTTCACACTTCTCAAAATAGTCAGGCTGCTTACTTCCCGGTGTGTACAAGGATTTCAGTATACCTAATGAAATAGATCAAACATTAGATGAAAGACAGAATCATTCTCAATAATTTTAATTTGTGACAGATCTTATGCCCAGAGCATATTTGTTCAATAGACTGCTTTTTACCAGGCTACTAAATGAATCTAACTCTTTGTAGGAGTGCAGGAAAGGAATGAGGTGTTGGTGTATATGCATGTGGCTTAGATTTCTTTAATTTGAATTAGTTATTTGATGTCTGTGCATGTAGAGAATAGTTGAGGGTCTGCATGGCTGAGCAGAGTCTTTGTCCTGTTCTGTGCTCCTGTTCTCCAGTTCTCTCAATATTTGAACCTTCTGAGCATTTCTGAGTTGGAAAATCCCTGAGTGCACTGTAGCTTTGGGACTTTGGGTCTCATCCTCGTGAGAGATGCTCCAGGTCACTAAGCACCTTTGTGGCCCAGAACTGGGCACAGCCCTCCAGGAGTGGAAATGCAGGTGCAGAGCTCTCCCCTGTGTCCTAGTTTTCCACCATGCACAGCATCCATGCAGCTGTGGTGTGGACAAGAGTATGGACATGAGGTTTTAAGAAAATCTGAGTATTTCGCTATATGAAATTCATACAAAGTTGGCCAAATGCTTCTTGATGAGATCTAGTCTGAGTAAGCCCAACATTATTTAGAAAAGCAATTAAGTACTTTTTCAAATAGAGAACAGTCCTGAATCAGGAGGAGAAAATTATTTTGGTTTTGTTTTCTTCTTTTATCTCTGTTCAGTTAGATGGAAATGTGACTGAGGTTTTCAAAGGCAACTGCAGACTTTTGTTCTGTTAGTCAATACAGCGTTCTGTTACCACGTCTAGAAAGGTGCCCACCCAGAAGTGCCTCAGAAATAATGGCCACAGACTTAGCTGTGTTAATTTACATGCATGTAATCCCTTCTACCTCTCAGTTTTAATCTGAAGCTCTTTCCTGGCATAATTTACCATAAGGCCATGCAAATACTTGCACAAGAGATGATGGTCATGTGGGAGTGAGGTTCATCAACAAGTTGGGAACAAGGTGCAATCACCCCTTTCAAAAGCAGTGGCCATGGCACAGGTTGCTGCATTAGTTTGGGATATTTAATTATTGTGTGCCTCAGTTTCTAGATGTGTGAAGTGGAGCGGTGACGGGGATTTAATTTGGAAGAACCTTTGAGTTTTCTTGATGAAAAATGTTAAGGGTTATTAAGTGTGAATGTGGTGAAAGGCTTAGCAGACAGGTGTGGATTAAAGAAATGGCTTGAAATCCAGTAATTTAGTTCTAGATTTAATTGAAAGTTGTAATCCCAGCAATTGGTGCCAGCGTCTTCCAGGATTTAAAGCCAACGCACTGGAGCGTGTAATTTAAGGCTTTATAGAACAGTATTAGTGCTTATATGTTTATCACCCAGCACGTGTTAGCATTATTCCTGTGGAATGCTCTTAATTAAAGCCCAGGAGCTGCTTACAGTGCATTTGATGCTGGCTATCATGAGCACTGGGTCGAGTTAGCAGTGAAATAAATGGAATGATTTTTCTCCGAGCTGCAGTGTCATTGGCAGGCGCTTCTGTAACCGGCGCTGCTGTGAACTCACGGGAGGCTTCGGCAGCAGATTCCGTGCTGATCAAATGACTTCTGATTTCATTTTTCAAACCCTAATATTAGCTCAAGTAGGAGGAAAGGGACTTCCAGTTGGTACAGCAGAAAACAGGATGCTTTTTGCAGCAAAATAGCCATTAGGGCATGCCTCGTTTACGCATTGTACTCTAACGTCTCATGTTCAAAGCCAGATTTGTTTTGGAAGAGTTACACCCAGCGAATCTCTTGATAAATGGGCAAAATCTGTTGCTGTTTTCGAAGGGAAGGAACACACACCAAAATAAGTGTTTTGTAACACAGTATTGCTTCTTTCTGAAATTTTGCCTTGTTTTTTGGGGCCTGATGCTCGATAGATAGGGTTAATTGTTTCAGTGTGAGCAGCCAAAGTTCTGAACATGAATTCTAACTTTTTGACCCCATTAATCATAGAACTGCCTGATCTTGCTTACTGTAACCTTGCTTTTTTTTTCAATTGATGAGTCGTGAGCATATATTAAATACAATTTCTTTTAAAATAATTTTTAAAAATCCTTCTTGCATCTTAAAATGATTTTGTAAGCCAAGAATTCAGCATATGTATGTCAGTACATATTGCAGTGGGCTTATGATATAATAGCTTCAATGAAAAGTAGATCTAAATTAGAGTAGACTTTGAGAAAGGGTTGAGGGCACATGTTTTTGGGAGTGGCTGGAAGAACTTACTGTAGGGGAAGGTTCAACCCTGTGTGTGCTCTACCTAGAAACCAGATAGGCTGATGTTTCTAGTTAAAGCAAGATGCAGAATTTAAACCAATGAACCGCTGAATATGAAAATTAATTTTTGTGTTTACACAAAAAAGAAAAAATCCAGCCATGCTCTAATTAATTTTCTTTGCTTTCCTTTCCAAAAATATGTTTAGAAATTAAATAAAAAGCATTGAAGTATTTCAACAACCAGTTGGTTGTGGGTTTTTTGGTTTTGTTTTGGATGTTTTTATTGTTTTGTTTTGGTTTGGTTTTTATAATGCCATTAAAACTTCTTTAGAGGATAACAACCCTCTTGAGGACCAAAACCCTGCCCTGTTACAGCCAATGCTCATGGGGCTTTTTAACCCGCTCCGTGCACAGAGAAATCACAGAGCTGAGAAATCACGGAGCTGAGCAAAAACTGAACAAAGACCCGTGACAAAATCCAATCCTTTCTGTTGCTCAGTTGGAAAACAAGTGTGTTTGGAAGTCCTTTTATAAGTGTAAGACTCTTTAACTGCTGTGTGTCTGTGGAGCTGCTGTGCTGCAAGCCAGGGGCTGGCTGCTGTTCTGTGTGCCAGGATGGAGCTGGGGGAGCATCAGGGCTGCAGGTCCCTGGGGAAACTGAGGCACAGAGCTGGGTGAACCCCCAGCTCCAGTGCTCCCTTTGGATTTTGGGGATCCCTGTGCTCTCCCTGCTGGCTCCTGGGTGAACCCCAGCACTGCTCCAGTGCTCCCTCTGGAATTTGGGGATCTCTGTGCTCTCCCTGCTGGCTCCTGGGTGAACCCCAGCACTGCTCCAGTGCTTCCTCTGGAATTTGGGGATCCCTGTGCTCTCCCTGCTGGCTCCTGGGTGAACCCCACAGCTCCAGTGCTCCCTCTGGAATTTGGGGATCCCTGTGCTCTCCCTGCTGGCTCGCCCTCTTCCAGGTTGTTTTGTCTCTACGCTGCTTTCACAGCAGAGACTGGCCACTTGTTAATTTATCTACGGATCAGAAATTGTGTGTACAATTAGCAAAAGCCTTCTTTGGTCGCATTCACCCTTATCCCTCCCCCCTGTTTTCCTCTCATTCCTGGTGACCCTTCTGTGGCTTTTATTACCTTTTAAGAAGTGGCAGAATCAGGCCATTAAGTTGAAGTGAATTATGAAATACTTAACCCTCTTGTCTCCCCTCTGAATCGCCAACCCCACACACACCAGTTACGCACGGAGGGCTTTTTTTAATAGAAAAATTTGACGTCTGAGTGCTTGTCTGTAGCCTGAATTGCAACATCCATAAGATACAAAAAGGATAAAACCAGAAACTGAATTTTCTCCCTGTCTGAATCCCTCATGTCTCCAGGACCTATACTTCTACCATTTGAAAAATGAATTTTGGATAAAAAAAAATACACTGCGGGGTTCCACACTTTATTCAAGGAGTTAAAAGTCTGGAGCTGTGCTTGATGAGCCAGATGGTCTTCAACAGTAACATTGTTCATATTGTTTAGATTATCCTGTTGCAAGTACAGTGCCTCCTTTACCTTTTATGGAAGAAAGTGTGGAAAATTGACCACAGATGTAAGTAACCAAGAATGATGGCTGAGGCAATTCTTACCAGGCCTCCCTCTCTAACATGCCTGATCCTGCAGATAAAAATAAATAGAGAAATGTGAGGCAGCATGAGAAATATCTAGTGTTACCTATTTAAGTGTTTAATTTGAGCTCTGCGAGCTACTAAAATCTTTATTTTCTTAGACTGAGATTTCTTCATATTGAACTGGTTTCAGTCTTTCAGTGTAGGCAGCCTGAATGTAGATTTTTATCCAGGTACTAAATAGCACATCATTATAAATTTTTTTCCATCCTGGTTGAAAAAAGGGGTGTGGGAAGAAGCCAACTACGCTGACCTCAAACACAGTTTATGGTCCAAAAATCTTCATGAGAAGATTGGTACCCATTTTGTGCTGTAATGAGAGAGCACAAACTCCCCATTAATATTGATTTGATTGGTATCAGAAGCAAAGGCTGCACCAAATTAATTAGAGGTAGCTCATTGTTACTCCTGATAATGGGCTGTTGAATTAGTGAAGCATCTTACAAGTCAGTTTCAGATTGAAATAAACTTTTTTAGACAGGTATCTCTTTTGTGCAGTATCTGGAATTGGAAGGCTGAACAGAACAAAGGGAAAATGCTGCAAATGAAAGCAATAAAGCCCTGTTTTATAAAGTCCTTTTGTCTCCTATCACTTTTCTTTCTCTCCCTCATTTCCTTCCTCTTATTAGGGGCTGCTGTCAAAGTGCATTTACTTACGGCAAGTGGTTCCCTTCGGAGCCCCTGAGCTGATGCTGCTGCATTTGCATGCAGGTGCTGCTGTGGTGGGGCACGGCTCTGGCCTGGCAGGGCAGAGACAGCTGTTTTGTTTTGGATGTTTTTATTTTGTAATTCTGTAAACCCACAGGTTTGCTGTGCGAGGGGCCAGGCACCGAGAATCTCCTTTCTGCTCCTCAGCAGGGCTTGGCTGCCTCGTGCTCTTTCACAAGGTGGTAGATTCCTCTGACTGTTAAAGGCAACATCTTCCCTTTCTTGCACTAAGCCTCGATTGATCAGGAAATATTTTCTTTTGCCTGTGCAGTGCTTTTGGATTTGGTTCTGCCTACGCTAGTTTTGAGAAGTAGACTATCAGATTCTCTTTCTAACACTGTTTAAAGACTTTGCAGAAATTGAGAGGAAGAAATGTTTTACAGAGAATAGAGAAGCTGCAGATTATGGTGAGAAATACTCAATCTAGGATGTAATGTAAAATCAGCAGTTAACTCTGGAAACAGATTTCTAAGGCAAAGTTCAAACAGTCAGTCTAAAGTGCCACTAAGTGGAATGAGAGGGAGTCAACAATAATCTTCATATTTTTAATACCTGCATTCAAAAATATGATAAATTAGATTGGCAATGTGGGGCACTGTTTTTCATCATGTACCTATCTGGTTCTGCTCCCTGTGGGATCTGGAAAACAAGATCCCTTGGACATGACAGCTCTGGCTCCGTGCCTGCAGCTGTAGAGTGGACAAGAGGGAAGCCGTGGGGAGGGGGTGGCAGGAGCAGCACCAGAGTGGGAGATTGGAAAGGTGATAGCAAACACCTTTCTTTTTTTCTTTCTTTCTTTCTTTCTTTCTTTCTTTCTTTCTTTCTTTCTTTCTTTCTTTCTTTCTTTCTTTCTTTCTTTCTTTCTTTCTTTCTTTCTTTATATCTGGGGGGGAGATGGACAAGGGGAGTGCAGTGTTGAGGAGGTGACCAGCTTGAATTCGGGACAGTGGGTGAGAGTGATGGATGTGGGGGACTGCTGCTGAAGGGGACTGAGCCTGTGCCTGGGAGCCAGCAGCCCCTGAGCACTAATCCTGTTCTCTTCTGAGGCTGCATGCAAATTCTCTTTCTTTTTTTTTTTTTTTTCTTTGTGTCTGTTCTCATATTCATGAAATAGTGATAATAGGCATTGTCTGCTTCAAAGTGGTATCAGGAGGCTTGAAGTGCCATTGTAGTTCTGAAACAGCAGAGATGTGTTGACCTTCCTTTGTGCCTGCAGTTGATAAATGCTTACCTCAGTGACAAATTAAGGGTTTGCTTTCTTCTTCCTGAGTAACCACAGCTATGAAAAGGGTTTGGACACCATCCTGTACTACAGCAGACTTGTTAGCTTAATTGCAATCGGGCTGCACAAGTAACAAAGGGCAGGATTCGCCTGACATGCCCTGTAGTACTAATGAAAATGGAAACATTTGAAGAAAAACAGAAGCTTTCAGGTCCTGGGTTAGGATTAACTTGCTCACTGATGTAACATTTTGCAGCCGACTTCTAAAACTGATCCAGATCTGTCAGGTCAGGTTTTGTGCTTGAGCTGATCATTCAGCAGGGAAACTTCACCTGTGTTTTAACTCATTCAGACTAGAAATTATTTGAAAGATCAACTGAAGTCTGAATGTTACAGAAAATTGTTTTAAAGCAAGGCTTCCCAGGGATGAACACAGATTTCCATCTAAATAAAGCTGCCAACACATGATTCACAAGACCCCAGAGATTTTCCATTAGATAAAGCAGAATTATTGATCTCTGTTAGTACTCTTGAGAGATGAGATGAAAAAGTTTTCATTGTCTGGGCAGGACCAGTCCAAGAGAGCGAAGAGGATGCTCACCAGTGTCACACAAACTCCCCAGGCTCTGATGAGTGAGACATTTTGCTTTTGCTGTCACAAATAATCCTACAGAAGCAAGTGCTGAAGACACAGAGCTGCAAAGAATTTGTCTATGGAGATGGATTTTACACCGTTATTCAATGAAGGGACTATCTGTTAAATATTACAGGAACGAAGCAAAGAGTGCTTAATCAGTGGCAGCTCACAATAACCAATAATCAGTCCAGCTCACAGGAATCAATACAGCAGTTCAGAGTTGGTCCCTACATGGTAAAGTCCCATATCCATGGCTAGAGCTGCACTGTGGTTCTCATGAATCACAAGGGAAGCAAATTACCCCTTTTGAGGCAGTGAGACCCTCCTTGTAACCTTGCAAGTGTTGTGGTAAAGGCCAGATAGACCACAGAAAACACGGGTTTGTGGCTGCAAAACCCCCACTAATAATGCTGAGAGAAACTGAAAAGTCAGTTCATTTTCTAGTTCTCTGCAGAGCTTGGAGAGAACTTGTTGCTCTGTTATGAAGGTAAGTCTCGTGGAGCGAAGCTGTGCTGCAGAGGGGCTGTGAATACAGAGTGGTTTCTCAGCAGGACACGAGCCCAAAGCTCCAAAAAGTACCACTTGATTTGTAGAGCAGACTAAAGCCTTCTAATGAACAGCCCCATGCAAATAGTACATTTTTAAGTGGTGTACCCTATTACTCCTCATTTCTGACAGATATGCTGGGAATTTCCTTTTTGACAAACAATGCCTGTCTTGGTAGAAGCCTCTTTCCATGACTAAAACTATGATGAGAGCATCAGCCTAGTATGGTTCCAGGAATAACCTACACATTCAGCTGTACTCTGCCAAGAACCCAGAGGCTGGTTATTGAGATGAATGGTTTTGGTTAATGTGTACCACGAAGTAGGAAAAAAAGATGCCTATATATTTTAGATAGATAATTATCAAGAAATTGTGTATAAAGAAAAATAATGTATGGTAGGGGAACATAAATATAAGCCTTGAACTTCCTATCCTGAAAATATAAATCACTGCAAGTTTTAAAGCACTTGCATGACTCATGCCGAGGTCATAGACCAAATTTGCTGATGGAGGCAGGATGAAACAAATTCGGCTGCATTTTTATGATATTTTTCCTGCTGCTCTTAGCTTTTTATTTACCCAAAGTAATATAATTTTCCAGAGAAGTGTAACAGATCCAACATATGGAACTGCAATCCAGTTCAGTGCCGAGGTGCAGAACTGAATGGGAGCAGTGGTGTGTCAATAAATAGCTTACTGCATGTCAGGCAAAGTAGTCTCTCAGGAACCATACTGCCAGCTTGGCAGGGCTCTGCAAACGGAATCTCCACTGGAATTGGGGTAGTAATGCAGTCACTGAACAGGGCCCAGGCCTAGAGGAAATCCAGCTCCAGTAACATGAACGCTAAATGCAGGGCAGGGAGAGTAACAAGAAAGAGGCACTTGTTAATGTGGAGGTTTATAAATCAAGTTTTTCCTCTTGCTCTAGCACGAACTTTGAGCCAATTCAGTGCATCCCTGAGAGTCAGTACGCTGTACTTTTTCCACTTGAGGAACAATGACATAACACTGAGTAAACTGTTTGGTAATCAATTGTGTTGCCTACTGCTGAGTAATATTTTTTGTTACACAAGAGAAATCTGCAGGAGTTATGATCTAGGACTGAACTGCATACTGGTTTTATGCTACTGAGATTCTGTTGACTTTGAGGTTGTTTCTGTATTTTCAGTAGCATTGCTGATGTTTAGATTTTTGGACCAACATAGCTTAGAAAATGAGAGTTATTCTGCATTCAGTTTAAAATGTCAGCACATAGCAAGTCAAGAAGTCTGGCTCCAGGTGAAAATTTTAAACCTGAATGTGTCTTGATTTAATGGCAGGGAACAAGGCTGGCCTGTTAGGAGAGTGGGGCTGTATTATTGAGTGCTCCAAACCATCCAATTTTGTGTGCATGTATGGTTGTAGTAAAGATTTTGTTTATGATATGAGGCATTAAAAAGTGTGTGTGTTTATAGGTATAACATCATTCTCTTCCTCCTGTGTGTTTAAGGGAAAAGGCAGTGGGCCTGCCTATGTTGAGCAACGCTTGGACCTTGCAAGGTGCATTGCAAATAATGGTAACATTCTGGGAGAGCTGGAATTCCTCAGGTTCTTGTCAACCTATTTTTTCCCATATGTCGGTTATATTATGGGTGAACTGTGTCACATCAGTAGCATTTTATTTTTCAGTAGTCTAATTCTTGCATTTGCCACCTAGATCCAGCTGGAATTGCCCTTTTTAAATGACTTTTGTCAGCATTCACATGTGTTATTTGGGAAGGACACTGTTTGATAATTTGCATGTCTGAAAACATAACTCTGGTATCTACCTTCTCCCCTTGCACCACACAGCCTGTGCTGGAATTCTTCACTTTTGGATTTTAGCCCAGGTGAGTGGGGAGGGAAGGTTACATGTCACCCATACCCTCAGTGCCAGGCTCACATCATCCTCTGGAGGGCAGAGGATGGCACAGAGGCTCTTTGGAGACACCTCTCTCCTCACTGCAGTTACACCAGTAGATGTTGGCACTGCCAGGGATCTAACCTGTAATTTCTTGGTAAATGAGCACTTTGTGTGACTCTCTGCTTGTATGACTCTTGTTTCTGCTTATGTAGAACATGCAAGGTCTGTCATCTTTTCTTCCATTTACATTTCTTCCTGGCATTTTAAATTCAGGTAGATTAGATTTAGATTTTTTGTAATGAATCTGCATCATTTTGTGTTCTGCTTGCTCCTGAAATAGCCTGGGGGAACCTGATAGACACGATTTATGTGTATCATTTAGAGGCATAAGAAAGCATCTGATTGATTTAGTCTTTCTTTTGTTAGCTCTTTCCTATAATTCTAATCATCATTTCACTGTAGCATTACACCATTGAGGAAAGTATGGGTTTTCAAAGGCAGGATGTTTCCATATTTAGAAGTGGTGATGCTTAAAGGAAAATGGCTTGGAGGTCTTTATAGCAGATTTTCTTCTAGTTCTGGTGTAGCTCAGATCACAGTTTGCAACGTAGAAAGATGTCTGGCATTTATGTCACCAACAGCAAGTTTAATTATTTAATTTTTTGCATTATTTCCTGACTTGAGCAGAATCTGCTGTGGGTAGGATGCTTCTGTGCAGCACTGAGCTCTGCTGCTGCTGTTGGTGTGGAAGCAGAGCTGGGTGCTGATGATGCAGTGCATTTCCCATGGCAAAGGGGAGAAAGGACTGATGAGATTTGGCAATGTTTGTTACTGTGCTGCTGGGATGCTTGGAGTCTTCCACATGGCTTCTAGTCTCTGTCACTTTTACACAGAGCAGGGCAAAGGAGACAGAAACAATAAGGACCCGAGCCTGGAATTTTCCAATTGGAATCAATCAGTATAAACAGTGGGGTGAATTCTCTTCTGATACCAGTCAGTGCTCTTCTGTTGGCATTAGTAAGGCTGTGCCTATTTGCAGTAGCTGAGAATTAAGCAGTTGCTCTCCTCCCAGCCTTCCTGATGACGTAACATCATTTTTGAAACATAAAAGTCCTGTTTCAGGTCTGGGTTGTTGGCTTGTGTGTTTAAATTGAAGGCTTGTCAGTCTTCATGTGACCAACACTCTGAAGATGATCCACGAGAGAGGTTAGGTAAAACTGTGGGCTTTTTCCCTACTACTATCTGGATTTTCTCAGAACCTAGATAATTTTATCTCATTTGCATCAAACATGCAGGTAACTTTAGAATCCTGCATCTGTATTGTTTCTAGGGAAGCAAAATAAAATTACAAATGACAGTAATTGACATTACATGCTTTAATTGAATTTCCTCCTCTGTGAACCAAAACCTTTTAACCAAGTATTGCAGTGCTATTTCTGTATTTATTTGTTACATGGGTTAATGTGCTATGTGGCAGATCCAGTATTTATCCATTTTCACAAATTAAGCTATCAGTGTCATGTTGCCTTTGAATTGTTTCCTGTATTGATGGCCAAAACGGCTTGAGTAAGACTTTAGTCCTCCCTGGCCATATTTCTGTTTTTATAAAGCTGAAAATTATAGGGTTGAAAATGAGCCCTTAGGAACAGTTTGGGAAACTCTAGGCCCAAAGCATCTTACCAATGTGCTGGGTTTTCTCCCTGCAGTGGTCTCTGCTGAGAGAAAAGTGCACAGGCTTTTTGAAAGGTGATGTTGTTGTTGCTATATTACAGGAATTAGAAATCAAGCCCTGCTTGAGTTTATGTTTGTGACAAGTGAAAATGGATTGCAGAGGGAAGGAGTAGAAATTCCTCTACTGAGTCCCCAAGCTGTGCACTTGAGACCTGCTGAAGTTGTCAACTTCTTGCCATGTTATACCCTCTGAGAAAAGAGCTCTGCTTTAGGTAATTTGCAGCTTTCTTACTCTGCTGTAACCTTACCTATTACCTGGGCATGATCTTTTGTCTGCTTCTGTAGGTATAAAAACTCAGCATAAAAGAAACAAATCTTATTTACTATTTTATTTATATAAACAGATATAAATAATGATTTATAAAATAGGTTGAATTGATGATGCAGGTAGCTGTGACTTCAGACTTCATGAATTTTCTTAATATGTGATAATTTCCAGCATCCTTCAAGTGAAGCATTGTATTCCTTTAGCTGTGCTTGTGTCCCAAACAGGATTGCCATAATGAAGTATCTGGGACAGTTATGATTCTATTCAGAAATTAAGAAAAGGAAAGCTTGGTGAAGAGCTGCCAGCTCAGTATTGTCCATAATTGAATGCTGTTATTCAGCAGTGCAGATTTTCAGTGCCAGAAGGCGATGGGGCTCCAGGAGTCAGAATGGGGAGCCCCATTACTGCTTGTGAGTGCAGCATGAAATAGAAATGTTGGCAGGGAGAGCTGCTTTTAGGAGTGACCCAAAAGCTGCAGAGCAGTGTGTATCAGAGCCTCCTTAGGACTGGCAAAGAATGTGGTGTCAGAACACTTACGAGAGCTCTGAGAGTTTTTCTGCAAGGAATCACATCTGATATGAAACCTGGGGGAGAAATGTTGTGTAGCACAGCTGAGTAACCCTAAACAATAAATAACACTCCATTCTCAATGCTTGTCTTTTGGCACTGGTATTTTAAATGGAGTTCCATTGGAAATTAGAAAGGTGACTACTTCCCATGACTTAGAAATGAGCCAGGGATGTGTCATTTCCCTCCTCCTGCTCCAAGTTGAAACAAGCAGTTAGACATTTTATAGCTTCTGAAAAGTTTTAGTCTGTAGAAAACTTCATAGGAATTTGATTTTTAGCCCAAGTAAGTAATTGCTTTAGATTATATTTTCATTACTGTCCCCCTTTGGAAGAACCCATAGACCATAAAACTAGTTTATTTCTTACCAGTAGTTTATTATTCTTTTGATGGCTCATACCTCTCCTTTCCTCTACTTTTTAGCTTTTTATATGCTTTTGTCTGCTTCAGGGCTTAATCTTTGATCCATGTGAGTGTTGCTAATTATTTCAGTAGGGAAGTATTTGTAGAGAAAAGAATTCTGTGATCAGGATCTGAATTTGGTAGTATTTGGTCATATCACATGTGTGTCTTAATTCAGACAATAGGATTCAAGTAACTTCTGTTGATCAGACTTTGTTTCACAACAAAAACTAAAAAACAAACAAACAAACAAAAACTAAAAAAAAAAATAAAAAAATAAATTTCCCATTCACTGTTGCTGAGTCTATGCATAGACTTTTCCTATGCTTTGAGGGGAACTGTGACTTTCTTCAGTTACAAGGAGAAGAGGTACAAGTTAGCCAGAACAGAAACAGCCTGGGATCACTAAAAACGTGTGCTTTGCACTTGCCCTTTGAGCACTTTGTTTAGTTGTATGACTGATAACAAAAGCACACAACCAAAACTGCAACTCACCAAGCTGCAAAAAGCAGATTTAGTTTCTTTTGCAGATGGTCTATGAGTCTCATGTGGCATCATATTAAATTATATAGGCAGTCAGTCGCTTGTTCTGAAGCGATGCTCTGAGCCGGGAGTTGTGATGAGCTTGGACCATTCTGCTGGAAAACAGGCTGGAAAGCTGAAACAGCTCCTCTGAAGAGAGCAGCACAGGGGCCTGCCAAGGGCTTCCAGCACCTCAAGGATTGCAGGTCCCCCTGGGATGCACTATGAGCGTGGCCCAGCAACCCTACGATGGGCTGTGGAGCATTTTGCCCTAAAGGTAGGAGCCCAGACCGACTCATCTGATTGTTTTGCTTTTCTGGTTATTGCTTTCTGACCCTGTATTTTTACAATGGTAGTAATTTTTGGTTTGCAGTAGTTTGAAGATAAGAATGAGGATTTATTTTCTTCTTACTCGTGTCAGACTTCATTTTTCCTGGGTAAAAGTAGAAGAAAATACAGCAGTCTGTTAATATTTAATGTTACTCCATGGAAGTATTTCTGCAATATGAAATAGAATTAGCTGTTTCATCCTAGTGATGTTTCATAAGATTATATGTTTCTATTAGCTTCTGTTTGGTACAAATGCAGTCTTTGGGTAACACTGGCTCCGGTGTGAAAATAGTGATTTTTATCAGCTGAATTTGCACTCAGGGCGAGTTGTCATTTGTAGTCAAAAGCATACTTGGGATAGCAATTTTCAAATGGACTATGTGTTATACAGTCAGGAAGTTTAATATTCATGCTTCTTAAAATGAAAACTTCATAGTACTATGCACTTTCTAATAGGAATAGTAACACAAACTCACTTACGATATCAAAGCTGAAGGCTGCAGAATATTTCCGGGAAACTCCAAATGTGTTAGTGCTATAGAGTAAAACCCATTTGAGGTTATTTATGTGGATGATTGAGTTGCAGGTTTAGGTATGCCCACCTGCAAAGTAGGAAATACAGCCACAGGTAGTGTTGGTGTGATTGTTCCTCATGATGAAATCGGTACATTGGCAATGACAGCAGCCCAGGAAATGCATTCGGCAGGTAGGAGTTCACACAGGGGAGTTTCCCTTGTCTGACAGCTCTTGACAGGTTCTACAAGTGCTGCTCTGAAATTCCAGCTTGTTTGAGATCTCCTGGAAGAGGCAGTGGCACAGTGCATATGCAGTTCAGAGCTGGGCTTTACCCTTACGGTGCTGGTCTTCACAGAAACACCACAATCAGATGAACACTTCAGTCAGGTGGCTTGTTTTAGACAGGGCATTTGGAAGCTGGAGTGGCTGTTTGATTTTTATAAGGAAATATGCAAAATTAGGAATGCACAGAGGGTACCAGGCAGGGCCTGTGAAGGGCAAGCCACAGGGCCGGATGAAAATCATTATTACTGGTTTATATGGAAAAAAGGATGTTTTATTTGCCATGCTATGGGTTTGGAAAGCAAGAGGTGCAGGTATTCCTGTCTGCTCTGTCAGGCTAATGTAACATTACACACAAGCTTTTAAGGCTGTATTTTAAGTGCCAGGCTTCCATTTTACAAGTGCAATTTGTCTCCAGAAAGGAAACATGTAGATATATTTCTTAAACTAGAATTGTGTTTTTTTCTGTGCTCCAGAATGAGGATACTGCTGTTTTCTTCTGTTAAATGAATTAATTCTGATGAAGGGATTTGAAAACCTAGGCTGGAAAGTGTTGATTTATTTCCTGTGCAAATTGAGAACAAATTCTGCTTTCCTAATCCAAACACGATTTCTAGTTTGTGCTACCAAAGTCCTGTCTTGCGTCATCATCTTACACTTTTGTGTAAATGTGCTTTAGGAGGAGGATGGTACTGCCACACTATTGATCACACAACACTGTGATTTATACCAGCTGACCAAAGTCCTCCCTCTAGGCAGGGATTTGCACAGACAGCCCTGATTGATCCTTTTTTGTCCCTGAACGAGCCCTTAGTGCTGCATGGCTTGGAGAAGCAGAGGGGCTTCCACACATGGGGTGTCAGCTGGACAGTGCCCACTCCTCTGAGAAAAGGATGGGGAAAGGACTTCCCCTTTCCTCAGGTCCTTGCTGTAGCAGTCAAAGCTACCCGAAGCTTTTCTGCTATCAAACCTCCACACTGGCCAAGAGAACCCTAGTTTAGTCTTCAGGATGCTAGGAGATACATTTCTTCCATTTTAAGATTTCATTTTGCTGCCTTTTACCAAATCCACCTCTTTTTCTTTCAGAATGTAGCTGGGTTTCTGCTGATCCAGCCAAAGCCACAGCCTGTTTTTGCCATGTTGAAGGCCTGTCTTTAGATCCCACTTCCCAAATTAGATCCTGATTCTGTCCTTGACTACAAACTTCAATTCCCTAGGACATATTGCTGAGACTTTAAGAAACCATCTGTGTGTTAGACACAAATATTAAACGTAGCAAGAAACTGAAAATCTTTTAAGTCGAGGGGGAAAACAGAATTAGATGTTGCAAGTCAATTCAGCTCCTGAATCTGAGAACCATGGTTATATACTCAGGATTGACACAGAAGGTAGTGAGGAATGCACTCCAAACTACCAGTTATGCAGATAAGTAATACATCTACCTATTTGTATTCATAATTATTATTTTAATTTTTTCAGATGACTCTTATCCCATCTTTCTTGTGTTTGCTACTTCTCCAGCCTTGGTGCCAACCCCAAACTTTATCCTGGTCAGTTTTGATAGTAGAGAAAGACCTTGAAGCATGAGAAGCTCTCATAAGATTCTAACATGGTTTTGGTTTTCTTGGTTTTTTTTCCTTCTGGGATGTAGAAATGCTTGGCCACTTATTAAAAATCTTTTACTCGTTTGTCACAGAGTCTTTCCTTGAAGGTGATGAGATGCTTATCTCAAAATACAAGTAGCTCTAGGAACTGCAGTTTGAAAATGGGGCCATGTGTGACACATAAAACAGTTTGTAGTGTCTGAGAAGGAGCTTTAACTTTCCAGTAAAAGTCATCATTTTTCTATTTCTTTCAAGAAAAAGCACTCATCTAGGTTGCTGAGAGGCAGAGGGTCTCTCTTAACTTTTTCTTCTTCAAAAACAAGACTTACATACACAAGAAGAAAACAGCAAGAAATTCAGGAAATCCTCAGCTTGCTACTAGTGTGCCCTCACATTCCTGTGTACTATTTTTGGGTTTTCTCTTAGGAATAGCTAGAACTTGTTGAGCTGGGAAAGACTTCTTGGAACAGATCCTTGGTTTTGTCTTCTCTGCATGAGCACTTCTTGTTGATGTTGAATAGCTGCTCTTAGCTGGTTGGTGATTCACAAAATGAGGCAAGTCAGCCCTGTAAAATCTGCTCCTCCACTCCACAATATTTGGAAAAAATTGTTGCAGCAGGCTGGTGAGCGTGTAAGAAGAACAATTGCCTCTCCTTGCACCCAGAGGTCTGCCTCTCTTCTACCCGCAGATTTGGAACTTGAGAAATACCGAAGTGTCAGTGAGGAGGACACAAATGCTTTCCCTTCTGCTCTGCATGGCCCCAGGTACTCTGTGTAATTCTGAGATCCCTCAGTAAACCAGTTCAGGGATCTCTCAGTACATACCTCAGTAAGCTGGAAATCTTAGCTGCCAGAGGATTTGTGTCCATAAAGTACTTTGCTGTCAAAGGATTTGTTTCAATAAAGTATTTTGCACATAGGGATACCACCAGCTAATAACCTGTATGTTTCTGTGGCACAAACACCCTACCAAAGTATCTGAGGCTCTTTGGAGTTTGTTTTGGGATCAGATTCCACACAACATGTTTTGATAAGAACTTGGAATAGTCACAGCATTTCTCATACGCATGGTTTGTTCTTCAGTGGGAATAAGAATCAGCATCAATTGAACTCTTGTCTGTATTTGTTCTCAAAACTGCCTTTTGGGATTTTTCAGTAGGGCTTTAAACACTCCTGTAGGGTGACAGGCTTTTCAAAACATCTGCAGATACTGCTTATGTTTTAAAAGACGTGTTGAGAGGATGTGTAGAAGGAATGAATGGAATGGCTGGCATGTGTGTTAGCTTGGCACTTCACTGCTTATTACCTCTTAGAAACTAGAGGGTAATTCTGAGAAGGAACCTTCATCCCAAATGAAATGTGAAAGCATGGAAGGCTTAATGAAGCTGGCAAAAGAGAATCACATGTACTCTTTTAAAAAAGGACTGAGTTTGCTTCCTGATTTGTTGTTTTTTTTTACCTACTTAGACCAGACATCTGTCTGTCTGTGGAGGGTTTTTTTCCCTGCCAATTGCAAAAAAAAAAGAAAGGAACAGCAAACTAGTCACTGAGGTACTCGAGAGTGACTTTGGACTATAAAGAAAGTTCAAGGCAAAAGGCATATAATTTGTTTTGCATACACGAAAATCAAATCATAGTATTTCTCCCGTCTCCTTTTGTGAACAGCATTACTCCTGCTCCTTTTGTGTGCATGCCATGTTTGGTTTAATGGAGAAATGAGAAAAGAAAATAGATTCTTTTTTGGAGACTGAGTACTAATGCAGAAACATTAAAGGCAGGCACATTGTTGTCAGCCAGTTTGCATATTTATTTACTTTTACAAATGGTTGGCTTGGAGTCAGCAGTTAATGGAATGAGAATGATGTTCCTGTACAGATCATTTCCTGAGAAACATTTTCAATTACAAACATATCTCTGCTTTTCTTCCCTCATTTGTTATGTCTTGGAGAATAAATGGGGAGTAGCATTTACAACTTAAGGTTTATGTTCTGAAGACAATTTTAACAATGATCCCCACATAAAAAGGCCCTTTTGTAGTTGCAGACATATGTTTATGATGTTTAGTGCTGTGAATATCAAATTTCTGGTGGACGCTGTGTCACACTCTGCAAACTTGTAAACATCTATAAATCCATTGGATCATTTTAGTACCATGTGTAATGCAGATTTATTGTCTTTTGTGTGGATTTCTTTTGTTTCAGAGTTAAAGTTGAGCTGCCAGAACCCATGTTTAATGAATTATGTATTCCAGAAAATTAGGCAGTACTATTTTAGGTTAATATTTTCTTTTCACTTTGTGGACTTCTAAGATGCACATGCACAGGTATTAGAAATTAACATTTTGGATAGGTGGCCCAGAAAGCAATTATGTAAGTTTGCTTGACTAAATAGTGTAATGAACTATGGCTTTTTGAAAATGTCTTTGCTTTCTTTTTTCTCTCATTCTCTAGCTGTCTTAATTTCGGTCAGTTTTGTCATTTACAGGTACAAATCCAGAATTACCCCAGTGGAATTATATGGGTTTATAGAACTGGAGAATGTGAGAGGGAACAGTGAGCTGGTATAAATCAGCACAAATCCACTGAGATCTGTGTGGATACAGTCATTTACACTCAAGTCTGCATTACAGGCTATCAGGGCCATAGAAGAGCTAAAGCTGCTGTTGTGCACGAGTGGTTACAAAAGCAAACCATCGAGGTCTTGGGCATTTACCAGAAATTTGCACCCAATAAAGGGAATGTGAAACCCAAACCCAATTCATCTAAATTTGGCTCAGCTATAATTGAGTGTATGTCTTGTACAAAAGCAGTAAAGACATTTTGTGCTGAAAATCAGCATTTTTCTAAACTGGCTGTAATTTCTGGCCACGTATCTAAATGTATGTAGCATAGGCATGCATGTTTGAATGTGGGCATACATACAAATATCTAGGGTTGTTCTGGCCATATGATGTCTGCAGCTAGCCTTCCAAATGGTGCTTGTTCCAGGAAAAAATAGCTTAAGATTGAGACATGACACGTAAAGCTGTAGCAGTTTAAAGTATCAGGTAGATTTTGACTTTCTTATAGAAAGCTTAAACTCTTGGAGTCAGGTGAATGTCAGCAAATTTCAGCTTCTACCAAAAAAAAAAACAACCTCAAACAAACAAACAAACAAAAAAACCCCACCAAAAAAAACAAACAAAAAACCCCAGCAAAAACCCCAAACAAAAAACAAACAGAAAAACAAACAAACAACAAAACCCCCAACCCAATGTATATGACACTTTTAAAATCATGAAGAGCTTGAATGGAAAACCCTTACGCTAAAGAAAGAAAGGCAATTAAAGACCTGCAGAAATGTTATGTATGTATACATGTCTGTAGGTGTATATGCAGTGTGGCATTGTGCTCCTCCAAAATTATGGTTTGGTTCTAGTTAATTGCACACTTTCAGAATTCATCCATTCCTGTTGTAGCACTTCAGTAATTTTGATTTTGTAAGTACAGAACCAGTTACATGGGGAAGACATGGCTGCAGCACTCAGAGGAGAGGCTGTTTTACTCTGCATCTTGCTGTATTTGTTTCATGACTCTTCAGATGGATATAAAATCCATCTAAACCACAGAGAGTGCATTGGGTGATGTGGCATCGCTGAGCTCAGTTAAATAATGAGATGTGTTTCATTCAAATCAGAATAACTCTAAGCCCTGAATACTAAATAGGGCAGCAAAAAGCCTTCAAGCACACAAAATAAACGAGTTAAAAAACCCAAATGAAACTGTCTAATAAATACAATGTGGAGCAACAGGCTGCATGTGCTGGAGGAATTAAGGCAATTTGAACCGTATGGGCAGCACTCCACTGTCAGACGTGCAGCCCCAATTGCAGCTGGATGCACATATCACAGGGCAGCACACGCCTGGCTTTGATAGCATAGGTTTATGACCTCGTAATCCCAGAGCATCTAGAACAGTAAGAATTCCATCCAGTTTAAAATAGCTGCTGTAGTTGCTGTTGATACAGGCTCACTCACGGGCTCCCCGGCTCCGGGGCCAAATTTGGTGCTGGCATGATGGGAGGAAGTCTGTTGACAGCTGATAGTAGTGGAGTTGCACTTGATTACATCATAAGAAATTTGGCACGTGGAGCTGAATCAGAAGTCTGAGCAGAAATGTCCTTTCCTTGTCCAGAGTTAAAACTGGGACTTCCACATTGCCGATCCGCAGAGATTTGTCCAGCCCAGATGCAGCTGCTGCTTTTCAGGATCTTGCTTTAAAAGTGCATTTCACTAGATCCACTCAGTATGGTGACTGAAAAAAAGCCCTGAAGGACTGGATTTTGCTGTCATGTCCAAAGGGATGAAGTCCCTTTCTTCCCAATATCAGCACGATGAGCATAAGCCCCGTGGTAGCTGATGAACTTACTGTAAGGCTCGGAGTGCAGCTCTTACTGATGCTCCAAAGCCATTCCTCAAAGTATTTCGAGAAATTAGATTATGTTATGTTAATTTCAGCTGCTGCAAAAATTGCCCTAATACTGTGTTCTTTCTTTTTATTAAAATACTAAGTTGCTGAAGTGATTTCCATGAAAATTAATTAAAACAAATTAGTGAAAAGCAGCTGAAAAATTGACTCCTCTACTGAAACTGTGGTATGCAAACTCTTAACCTCAATCACATATTTGTGGTTGCTCTATAAACACCTAAGTGTATAGCAGTGATTTGTCATGGTATTTTTTGATGGAAATTCTTAGAAAGTGAGGCTGTACTACATAATACATTTTCTGTCAGTTTACATACAGTTGACTATAATGCATGTGCTTACCTGCTCCATTTGGTAGTATTACTAATCCATACTTAAATCTTTGCTCTTCAGTATTGGGGAAAAAATGAAAAAGATGCTGTCAGGCTCAGGGTTTCTCTATCATGTTTTCTGCTTGTGGGGGACAGGAGGGCAGGAAGAACCTTTATTATGGGACTAATACCAGCCTGGGGTATGGGTTGTGCACTGCAAAGTGCAGAGGCTGAGGAGGAGCTGTCCTCTCTAAAAACTGGATCCATCTGGGATCTTTGGATCATCTGGAGGTGTGGTGTTCTGTAAATGGCTCTGGCAGGTGTGCAAAATGTCTGTGCTTTACAGCAGTGTACAGAAAGCAGAGCTTTGCCCCTGCTGTGCAGTAAATGTAACACTTGCATTCTAGAACACGTCAGTGTTTTAGTTCCCCATGTATATTTATTATTATCTTATTTGTGTTTTATGTTCACTTCTCATGCAAAGATGTGGCAAGGGTTTGTTTGCTTTCTCTTATTTTCTCTGAGAATGTGATGGAGGTCATGTTAGTAAAGGTAAAATGTTGTACACATTAGAGGACAGGTACAGCAAGGTTCAGTGGGCCTTGTAAAGAATTCTTTACATAGCTTTCAACCTTGAAAGGTCCACTCAGTCTCCTTGAAAAATTGTCAGCAAGCTCTGCCAGCAGGCTGCTCCCTGGAGAGAGGAGCCAAAAGCTTTCATCACTGTCCTTCCCTTGGAAAATGAGCTGACTGCTTTCTCCAGTGGGTCTCACGCAGTAGAGCATCCAGCCCTTTGGGACAGGAGAGCTCAGTGGAGGCAGCTGGCTTGGATAGATTTTATTTACTATGCTCTCCCTTGGGACTGATGTGAAAAGATCCCACGTTTTCTGCCTAGGAACTTTGTGAGGAAGTCCTCCATGAGCTAAACATTTCAGACCAGAAGAAAGACCTCCGCAGGGAAGTTTTCTACCCGCTGACATTTTTATGCCCATAACCATTTTAAACCAAAAAAAATTAAAAAAAAAAAATCAAAGAGGTTAATGAAACCAAGAAACCAACAGTGATTTCCTCTAAGGAGTGCTAGCAGTTTCAACAACTGCCATTAAGTGCATGCAGTTCCCGAGATTGTACATGCTGGACCAACTTCATCCTTGCTATAACTCCTCAGAACTTAGTGGAGTTACATGAGGGATCAATTTGATCCACTGCTTTCAGCCATCAGTTTTAGAGAATATACAACAATCAAGGGAACTGTTATTGTCAACATTGTTTTATGTCTCTTTAGAGCTGCTCAGTATTTGTATGTTACAGATAGATAAGCAGGGTGAGTGTATGGAGTGAAGTTATGGGTTCAGTGTTGAAGGTTGTGGATTTTTCAGTTATTTTTGTACCATTAAAAGGAATAAACATTCCAGCAGCCATTATTGCTGTGAGTCTTACATAGATGCTTGAATACAGCTACACAGATTCTTGAAGCATGCACAGAAACATTTCATCTGGCAGACCACAAAACATCTCATGAAGCATAGAAAATACTTGGAAATTTCTAAGTCCTGTTATCACACCAAGTGACTGATCATATGTTTGTGTGAATTTAGCTATACTTGCTGCACCAAGGAACCAAAGCCATGAGGGCAGAGACAAAACAGATCTTTAGAGTACTTCTCTGTTTTCTTAGAAACCAAACTGTCTCTGTAATTTTCAGAATAAAACAAGGAAAGCATCAGCTGGTAAATCTGAATTGTTGGATAGTGACTCTTGCATCTGCACATAAGTCAGATATTTCAGTACATGTCAGAAGGTGTGCCTGAATCTTTAAGCTGTATGTGGGATTGCTGGATTAAGTTATTTAAGTTTAAACTCTCACTGGAACAGATGAGTTAAGAACCAGTTCTGTTGAAGGTGAGTGCACTGGAATTTGCGTGGTCAGAGCAACATTACTGGTCATGGATAAGGCAGTGAGCCCCTTTCCTGGTTTGGTGAATCAGCCCTGCACTGATTTCTTGTTCCCAAAGCAAGGTACAAACTTGAGTGATCCCTGCCCTGGTTCTCTCCCTGCTCAGTGCTGGGAGTTTCCACAGCACAGCATTGTGTGTTGGCTGGTTGGTAGTTCTTGCCCTTTGTTAGGGAGGCATGTTTGGGCAGTGAAGGAAGGGTTTTGTATTTGCAATCTATTGGAGTTTGGGTCATCCAGAGGAATGAACAAAGTTGCTCTGGCCTGTGCCAGGTACAGAACAAGCGACAGGCTTCCCTTTACACCACTTCTCTGGATCTTTCTGGTCTTCTCTTCTCAAGAACATTGATTTTTGTAGAATTTGGGGACTTTGGCTGAGTAAGACCTTGTCCATATTTCCTGACAACCACTGGCATCTCCAAACTGTGGGGTCTCAGATTACTTCTCCATTCCTGGGGAAATGAGAAACCCATGTCCAGGTTCTTTCTCAACCTGTGTGGACTCCACACTAAGGCAACACTTCTGAGGGTTCATATCCTACACTGTGCCTTGCTGCTGTGATTTATGTTGAGGAAAGGCCAAGAACATGGGCCAGGAGCATCCTGCAGCCTGCTGCAGCTAGGCAGTGCAGACCCATCATCATCCTGGAGAGCACAACGTGCTGTGTGCTGCAGCTGCATCTTAGTCCAGAATGGTTCCTCAGCCTGCTCACTCCTGGCTGGGTGCACAGCCACACCAGCCAGACCCCAGGAGCTAAACCTGCAGCACCTGCAGAGCCATGGTGACATACTGAGAGCAATAACCATCTCCTTCAGCTGAAATTATTCATTAGTGTTAAAATGTCAGCACCATTAACATGCAACTGGGCCTTTTAAGAGTTTGAGGACAGTGGGCCATATCCTGGAAAAGATTTGAGGTAATTGCCTTGGTTCCAGCACCATTATCAATGAAAAATGTACTCAAACAAGTAAAGGTTCTTTGGCCGGGCCTCCCATTTTTGTTAGCTTTGCTTTATTACTGTAATTACACTCAGTGGCTTATCTAATAGAGTAATGTTCTTATAAAGAAATTAAGACAATGCTACTTTTAGTGAGAGTGAAATAGTAAGTAAAATTAAATTGAAATTTGACCAAGCTTTTCTTTTTTTATTTCCTAGTGTCTGAATTACAGGAAGAAGGAATAAATGCCATTAACTTACCTCTCAGTCCCATTCCATTCGAACTAGACCCTGAGGACACTATGCTAGGTAATTCACAACAATTTTACATCTCAACATGAAAGCTTGATATAAAATGTTGTGCCTGGGATAGTTTCTAATGTTTTTCTTTTAAAACTTCTAGAGGAGAATGAAGTCCGAACAATGGTGGATCCAAATTCAAGAAATGATCCAAAATTACAAGAACTAATGAAGGTAATGAAAATATGTAAACCCTCTCAGGAGAGTGGAACTATTTTTAATGCAATCCCTGCTTCTTTCACTTGAACACTTCAAATCACTGGTTAGATATTAATTAGTTGGAACCACATGGTGCATGCATCCCAGTGAAATGGGGAGATGATTTGTGGCAGTATCTTTCTCTAGATGTGGCACAGGGAGACTTAAAAATTTCTACTGAAATCCTGAGTCCAGAGTCTCAGTCCCATCCCACGCCAATCTAAAATCACACTGACTTTCCCTTGTCTTTGTGATTCCTGGGGTTAGAACTTTAGCAGGATGCTTCATGAAAATCAACTTCAACGCCTTTTACTTCACAATGAAATGTTAAAATGCTCCTGAAAGCAAGGGACAGATTTCACTCCAGAAGACTCTGCATCAATTAATGTTTGCCTAGACCTTGTGGTGCATTGGCACAGCCACCTCAGATGAGTCCTTGGTGAGTCTGTTTGCTCCTGAAGGTATGTCAGACTGTACTTTGAGCCACTGCAGCTTTGGTATTCTTTCTGCTAGGAAAAAAGACATGTGTTTTAAATTGCAAATGAATAGTGTGTAATACTGCCAAATTTGTGTTTCCCACATAGGTACTAATTGACTGGATTAATGATGTGTTGGTAGGAGAGAGGATTATTGTGAAAGACTTGGCTGAAGACCTGTATGATGGACAAGTATTGCAGAAATTATTTGGTAAGAAAAAATACATGTGCACAGTGTTGAGGCACTTTGTCAATAAGTGGATCTCTTGTTCCTGCCCAGGAGCCTCGGTATCATCTTATATTTATGCCACTAAGTGATATAAAAATAGCATTGTGTTATGAGACCCCTGAGCAGTGGGCTGTATGCACAGCCCTCGTGGCTGCAGTGCAATGTGTGGTGCTCTGCAGCTGAGGAGAGCAGCACAAAGCCTACCTGGGGTGCTGCACAGGGAGGGCTCTTGTCTTGGCAGCAGCATTTACTCCAGTTAAATTTAGTATCTGCATATGGGCTGCACAAACTTCACCATGTTACAAGTGGAAAGTAAGTTTGAAGGCAAGGGCATTCTCAGTACCATGGTGGATGTTTTTAATCTCTACTCCTTCCATGCTGTAGTTTATTCACATTGCAAGGTTCCTCTGGAAAGTTGGAATTTCTTTCTGGTTTGATGTCTGGCTTTTAACATGACTGAGGTAATGGTGCCCAGTGGACTGCAAACTGAGCTTCAGCTGAGAAACAGATAGAGAAAAGAAACTGCTAATGCAGAGTTGGCATGTGCTTTTTACACTGTTGGCTTGAAAGCCATTTTCTTAGTTATTACAGCTCATAAAGTCTCCAGTAAATTTCTTTCCAGTATCCTAAATGAATCTTGAAACATCACGTGAGCACTCCCAATAAAGACTTCACAGACTGTTCCCTTCTATGAATGGTTAAGCAATTGAATATATTGTCATGGGCTGGATATGCCCAGACTGAGCAATTGGATTGTCATGGGCAGACCTCCAGTGACTTCACCCAAAATTCAAAAGATGTGTATCAGACACAGCCTGACTCTAAATATGCATGTACTGATCCAGCATGTATTGATTTCAGAGGAATCTTTTCCATTACCCTGATGGATCAGGTCTCTGCTTACTAAATCTTCGGTCTTGTGGTGAGACTATGCACAAACGGATTTCTGAGGAGGTGCAAGAAACCTTTGGAGATAGCAGCTCTTAGGCAGGATTAGAAAATAGCTGGATTAGGAGATAGCAGTGTTTTAGGATGGATTAGGAGATAGCAGTCTCTTAAGCAGGATTAGGAAATAGCAAATTCTTAGGCAGGGTTAGGAGATAGTCAAAACTAATAAACCAAAAAAAATTAGTGTCTTAGGCAGGGTTAGGAGATAGCAGAATTTTAAGCTTGTAGTTTAGGTTCACTCCCTTTGGGAAGATGGGGAGATACTCAGTTGGCTTGGATGGGAACAAGATCAGCTCTTACCAAATAAGATATCTCTTAAGAAGATAGTCTTTTGTAGAAGTAAATTGGTAAGTGGCCAAGCATTTTGTTTCTGGTGTTGTCACCAGGGAGCTGCTATATTTTCTTTGCTTACTCTTTAAGGGTAAACAATAATCCATGTATGTATATACATAGCATCTGTACTAATTATAACAAACCAATTAATAAAATTAATATTTTAAAATTTACTGCAAATTTTGAGTGCAGAAGATGGCTGTGGTTTCATAGAGAGGAATCGCCTGAGGTTTTATTTGTTTTCATGAAAATTTGTTTGCCTTGCTGTGATGCATCCTCTGCCTCTATGAATACAGAATCACTTCAGTTTTATCACTAATAGGCCAAGTAAAATTTTTATCTCCTGCATCTGAGGTAGAAGCTGGGAGGCTGAGACTGATGAAATAAATCTTGAAGTTGATGTTAAAGTCTGTTTCCTAGGTTTGATGGTCTGCTGTACAAGCCACTTGCATGCAGAATAACCTTTATCCAGCAGCAATAGAAGTAATGGGCCTTACCTCCAAGCCTGGTGCTCCGCAAAGGGAGTTGTAGCAAATGTTTGTTAGTCAGTGGTGTGGCACAGAGCAGCACTTGGCCTTCTCCTTGTCAGTGTGTAACTAAAGGCAAAATGTGAACTTATCTTTAGGAGCTCAGAAGTGTGGAGGGAAAGTGGCTCTGGAAAAAAAAACTTAGATATAAAATTAGTAAGTCTGATGTCTCCTGAATGTACCTCTGGGTGCATGGAATGCCTTTGTGTTCTTCATGGAGCTGACAATTGTTTTTCCTCCATTTTTTCTTCTATCACTTCAGAGAAGCTTGAAAGTGAGAAGCTGAATGTTGCAGAAGTTACTCAGTCTGAAATTGCTCAGAAACAGAAGCTACAGACAGTGCTTGAAAAGATCAATGAAACCCTTAAACTTCCTCCAAGAAACATTAAGTGGAATGTTGACTGTAAGTTTTGTGTTTGCTATACTGTTATTTGTTGGCAGCTGGGAGTTCATAGGTGCCATCTGGAATTCTGAAATATCCAATGGTAAGGGAGGGCTGAAATCTTGGATTTATGGTAAGAACTGCTCTGAAGGGCACTTCCAGATGTGCCACTCTACCCTCTTTACTGGTGCTCAGCCTTCAGTTTCAGTTAGGTGTGTTCTCAGAGTGTGTCCAGGTGTGGGGGCTTTGCTCTGAAGTCCATGTGCATGCCAGTTTAAGTTTCATGTTGCTAAATTGGTTTGTTGAAACAGGCAAATACCTGCAGAAATGCAGTAGATGGACATGAGGAGAGTTAGGTCCTAGAACTCTGTGTGAAATTTGCAACATAGATATGAATAATATTTCTGACGATTTCAGGCTAAGTCTGAACCACTAGCTTTGATTGCAAAACTCCCATCAGGACTAGTTCTGCACTCTTCCTGTTCTATTGTATTAAGAATGAACACAGCATTGTCTAAGAGAAATGCCTTCAGTGGCCCAGCACGAGACACTTCAGTGGGTATGTGTTGCAGAAAGCAGGTTATCAGTTTTAGAAAATTAGGCCTCCTGATCTGTTCTAAGTTTGGTTTTCAGAAACATGTCATGCTGGTGAATACCTTGACCAGTACATCACATTTCCCCTGTCTCCTGTACCTGTCTTGTGCTGAGCAGTTTTGTATGCTGTTCCATGCACAACAAATTAGTAAGAAGGAGAGCAATATCTCGAGGGAGGAAGAGTGAACATTTGGCAATTTGACTTTCCCCTTTCTGTGGTCCTGCTGTATTTTTCATCCTCTTCTTTTTTCAACCTCCCCCAAGTTTTCTTTCCATTCTCTGTTGTGCAGCTGGAGGCGGGGTGTTTGGAGTGGCCTGACAATTTAAATTCTAGTTTTAATTTAATGTTTTACATGTGTTTTAGGGCTGGAGTAGAGCTAGAGAGCAGCAGCTGGGCCCAGCTGTAGCACACACCGGTGCTAGGCAGACAAACATCCTTGTAGTGTTCTGCTAAAGCACCTCATCCCTGACTACGGGCACTCCAGCAGCATTTGCCAGCAGTGCCACATTTTATATGGATGTGTATGTCCATGGCATAGCTGAGATTTGCTCTGTAAGATTATGAGGAAGGATGTTTTAGTGAATCTGATCGTGTTTCAGCAGTGCAGTAAGGTAGTATTTAATGATTAGTTCAAGTACAAAAAACCTAAGTGCATTGCAGTGTCAAAGATCTTTTAAGAATACTACTCTGGGAAATGCAAAAACAGAAGAAGAAGAAAGGCAATAATAAGGATTGGAAATTATCCACATTCATGCCAATGGTTTGATACTTGATCAAGGATTTCATAGAGTTTGGCTTTTGATGTCTTGTAAGTTGTGTTTGTGGTAACTACCCATATATGAAACCTGCTGCAAAAAAGCTTCAATAACAGAACTAGAACAACTTCATGAGGAATGTTTGAGTCATTGAGTTTAATAAGTTATTGCTTAAGGCTTGTGCCAAAACAGGCTCATTTATCATCCTGCAGACATTGTGACACTTAAAAATGAATAAGTGCATGTTATGAGTACAAAAATATCTTTCTGATAGTCCATAAATCCTTATTGAAATAAAAGGAATAAAAGAGAGGCAAGGAGAATGCAGAGACAGCACTTAAAACTGTGGTACATAAAATCTGGCTTTTGGATTAGCTTTAGATTTCCATCTCCACAAGCCTGTGGCATCCAGACATGCTGCAGAGAGTGGCACGCTGGTGCTGATGCATCTTTCAGGAGACCACTACAGATGGGGTGCCTTAAAGGTGCCAACTGGCTCCAGGTGGCAAGAGGAAAAGAGTCCCATAATCCCTGCATCCTAAGCAGAAGTAAAAACCTGTGCCCTAGTTGCTTTGCAGTTTGTAACTTGTGCTTTTAATATCTCTTTCAGCTGTTCACGCTAAAAGTCTCGTAGCCATACTTCATCTTCTGGTTGCATTATCTCAGTATTTTCGAGCACCAATCCGACTCCCTGACCATGTGTCCATTCAGGTGGTTGTTGTGCAGGTAAGAGGGGCCTTAAACAGCTCTTGGGAGTGTTGTGAAGTTGACTGAGGGGTTTCTTGAAAAAATGCATCTATGGTTTCTGGCTGGGCGTGTGTGTGTCTCTTTGGCTGACAGGGAACACTCATGCATCTTCCCTGCTGATCTGCACGAGTGCTTTCCCAGATTGAGCTCTGGCTCACAACATCTTACTTTGACTGTGAAGTGGCCAGACTGTGACATTAAAAATATATGAAATATTATTATTGTTGTGTTTATCACGCAGTATGATCTCTAGAATTATTATTTTCCCCATTTTTTGATGCTCTTCTCACTTGTGTAGAGATTCAAATCATTCTTGGCACTGAATGATGAATTGTCACTGTTTATTACATTCAGATTCCTGTTAGGTGACTAACTATTCTTTTTCAGCCCTGTGCATGCTAATTTAGTCTGCTTATAGTGTTGGTTTTCTCAAAAGCATGCAAAAAAATCCCCATCAACTAAACCTTTTGTCAGTCTCCTTATTAGAGCCTCATCTATTCAAACTCTTCATGTTTTTCTGTTCATCATTTTTCTTTCAGCTGAGCTCGTGCTTTCTCTATCTTAATTGGCCTCTTCCCATTTAATCTGCTTTTCTTTCTCTCCGATTAACTTTGCCTTTATTTTTCACACTGCAACTGTCTTCATTTATGTCTTTTAACTGATGTTACCCTGAAGAAACTGATTGAAAGAGCTATTGCTCAAGTTTTGTGTGGCTGAAAATCTGTAAAACAGATCTGAGAAAGTAAACATTCTCTGTTCTAGAATTCAAGTAGGACAAGTTTTGTAACTTAGGGAGAAATCTGGAGGAGAGTCTCTGGTAAATGTGTCACTGATGTCTGGTAGTGACTCATCAACTCAGATTCTGCTTCATGGGTTTCTCTACAGATGATGAAGAAGAATCCCTGAGAATCTGCACTTATGTGTCTAAGGCTTCAAAGAAACATAGTTCCTTTGGCTATTATAAATGTACTGTTTGTACTGGTTTATCTCAAAGTTTTGCCAAAGCCAGCTGAAGAAATCTGGACTACAGTGAGCAGGGCATCTTTATGATGGAAAACTAAGTGAGAAAAATAACAGTCCTAAAAGAAAGAACAAGAACCTCTGCTGTCATTCCATACCTCCAGACAAAATTCCTCTTGAAATCAGTGGGCATAGCTGTCCTCTTGTTAAACAGGCTAATGTAGTTCAACAGCAAATCCACTGAAGTCAGTACAGATAAACCAATTTAAAACAATAAGTAGTGGGAGAATCTGGCTCACTCTTAGTTACACAGCTGCAGCTCAGGCGCCAGTGGTTTGCAGGGAAAGCAGTTGCACCAGAATAAAATCCAAATAATGTTGAAGGACATTTTGCCCTGCAGACCCTGACCTTGGTGAAAGCCAGTCAGTGGGACTCCAAAGCTCTGCTGATTCCTGTTAACAGAGTGTGGGGGCCAGTATATTTAGTGTAATTGAGACATTTCTCATTTTTATTTTATGCTGGGTGAGGTTTCTATTTTTATTTTTTAAATCTGTCTTTCACATCCTGTGGGACTGATTCTGTATCATGCATTGTGTACCCTTTGAACTCACAAGGGGTTTAATCAACCATCAGCAGATCCTAACGCCTAATTTAGTGGTCAGGCATGCACACCTCACGTTCTAAACACTTGTGCATTTTGTAAAAAAAGATCAAGCTTAGGGAAGCTTAACAGACTATGCAATAGCTGTTTTAAAGTTCTGCTGTGTAGGGTTTGATAAAGAGAACAGGAGAGAGAAATGAAAGGACAAAGTACTTTTATGAAGTCTTTTAAGAAAGATTCCTTTAATTCATTTCATGATTTTGTTAGGCATAGAAACACAAAACGTGAGGGTTGCCGTGTTGGCTGGATATAGTTCATTGAAATAGAAGAAAAGATATTTGTGAAACAAAAAATGTGCTCATGTCCAACAGGTAATCAGCCTAGCTCTTATGAAAGCTTGTTTCCTTTGGCTGTTTTGTACAAAAGCTGTTAGCAATGAGGGTAATACAAACTCTGGGTTTAAGCTGAACTAGGAAAAAATGTGATAGTTGGACCTTTTCTAGCTACTCTATTATTTTCTTTTCCTGCCATACTAGTAGAATAAATAACTTTGAACAAAGCCCAGGCTTTGTTTGATCGTATCTACTGAAATGACAGAGCTTTTTTGGAGAGCTGGGTCTTGTCATCATCTTGCCTCTTCTTAAAAATTATGTATTTCTACCATCCATGAATGGTTAGATGACAGATTTTTTGTGTCCAAGAGATGGAAGTCAGGGAGTGTAAGAATGCATTGGCAGAGCAACCAGAATGTCTTCAGCATGTTCTGGGACAGCAGTTCTTGGGTGCATAAACTACTCTCAGGCAAAGCTGGGAAATGAGTGAGATTAGTTGAGTGTGTAAATCATAACCTTCATCTCAGAGATATTTGGTCCCACTATCTGGGAAGGAAATGTTTTGGAGCAGCACTACCTCCAAATGTATTTGTTCTTTCAAGCTCCAGAATAATACTGCATTTCACTTTGGCGGGGCAATTATAAAAATGGTCCTCCAGGTGAAATTAGTTGTAACAAGACACAGGCAAAAAGCCATCCAAATAATGGCAAGATTTTCAGACTGGGACTTTGTAGGGGAAATTAAGCAGTTGGACCTTAGTTACATAGAAATGCTGACACAAAAGGAGATAAGAAGAGATCTTTTCTATTTCCAGATGTACTACCCCGGTTTCAGACTTTTTTTTTTTTGTTCTAGGAGTAGTTGCCAATTTTAAATGGTAAGTGATTAGGAATATCTTCAGGGCCTTCTGTGAAGTCTTTCAGCCATGAGGGAAGAAAATGCCAAGCCTGTTCTAAGACTAAGGTCTTCTGTCATCACTGGAATGCATGTCCAGCTTTTCTTTTTAATGAGGAATCTTAATTCATGCCTCTTTTCTCAGTGACTGTCAAATAGTTGATGTTGATTTTTATAGTTTGTTGTTTCAATTTTAGCCACTGTTGCCTTTAAGGAATGTGCTGGACAGTCTTTCAGTCCTCAGTAGCACCTCTCTGTATTTTTAGGAATATTGTGTCATTCTCTGTCTAGTGTAAGACAAACCTCACAATAGGTGACATTATTCTAAGGATCAATTTTGAAGTGAAGGGTTTTTAAAGTGCAAGAGATGTATGAGAAGCAGCCTTCAGAGAAGGTGCTCAGACCAGTGTTTTAAGGCCCATTCTGTTGGGAATTCACCAGTCTTTTTACAAATCAAAAGTACAGGAAGGTCTGTCCTGACATGGGCTGGTCAAATAAGTGTCCAGGGGATACACGTTGTATTTGGGCAGTGTGGAAATCCCATGAGTATTAGGGGTCAGGTGCCAGACACAAAACAAGGGCTTGGGATCATTTTGGTTTGGGTTTTATTTATTTGTTTGTTTGTTTGTTTGTTTGTTTGTTTTGTTTTGTTTGTTTGTTTGTTTTTGTTATTGTCAACAATAAGATTGAGGTGCAGGGGTTTTTTTATATTAACATATTGTCTACAGTTTATCAAAAGGGAAATATTTGCGATATCAGTACTAGAGTATATTTCAGGCAGTTTTTGTGTGCTTGCAGAGGGAAGGTGTAGAGCATTAGAAACCTTTTTCTGCTCCCATGCTGCTAGTCTGATCAGTGAAAATGCAGATAACATTGCTGTGATGCTCAGCCCCTCTAGGAGATGAGAGCAGCAGAGCTCTTGCATAAGGCATCAATGGCATGTCAGAGTCGTGATGAGGAGGAAATAAAAGTTCCCTTTCACCCTGCAGCAAAGGGAAAAATAAACAAAAATACCAAACAGAGTGGAATTCCAAGTTGAGCAAGCATGAACTAGATTATAACTTGAAGTTACTTCAGTTAGTACTGGAGACAGCACTTCCTGCTGTCATCACAAGCTGGAAGTGGAGATTGCCCTAAATTATGTCATTTTTCTTCAGACTCTGGAGGTGTGTGACAGACAATGCCTCTGCAGCTGTGCTGTGCCCCCCTTCCAGTACATAACACCCTGGACTCCTCTCTTTTTTTTTTTTTTTTTTTTTTAAGTCTTTTAAGCGCTCACAGGTCCTCCCTGAATGCATTTTTTACTGTGTGCAAGATATTTAGAAACAGGACTTTAAAAAATATCATGGAAACCCCCTGAAACTGTCATCTAGCTGAAAGGACAGTTCACATTACTCCAGGTGCCAGTCTGGAGTGACTCAGAGGGCCAGGTTCAACTTTTCTTACAAGAAATAAATATATTTCTTGATATATTTTAGTCATGCAGTGTAGAAGGGAAAATGTATTAAGAAATATATTTTAGTAGTGCAGTGTAGAAGGAATAGACAAGCCTGGCTCAGTCCTCAGCACATCACACACTGAGGACTGCCTCAGGCAGGGATGTGCTGTCTTCTCCAAGGCAGGGAAAAGCAGCAGCCCCAATTCACATACCATGAAGGACTTTTCTAAAATGTTATTCCTCTTTTCTCTTTTCCACCTAAAAGATGGGTCTAGGAGCAGCATAAATCTATTTTTCTCATTTCCTTGTGTGACAAGGAGTGAAGGATCATGAGTAATTTTCTAATGTCTAGACTTTGGATGGAGTTGTCAGCATTTGCCTGACTTTTCTCTGTGTACTGCAAATTTTTGGTAATACCAGCGAACCAGAATTGACAGAGAGAACACAAAGAGAGGTAAAACATATGTGTGTTACTTACACCAGCCCCAGAGGAGTGTGATCAGCAAACTGAAACAATGTCAGACTCTTCAAGTGCTTCATTTTGCAGCTGACTCAAACAGCAGTGATTGGAGTTGGCTTCTGCCACCTTGGGCACAGCCTCTGCACAAAGGGCCCTGAGCACCAGCCAGAAAGGGCTTCTCCCATCTGAGGAACATCAGACTCACTGCTGGAGCAGCATGGCAGTGTCAATGGAACCTCCATTCTGGTTTCTGTCAGAAGCCAATACAGCTCTTTGTCTGCAGAGAGAGGAAATACTGAGGAAAAAAAAAATGAAAAAAAAAGAAAAAAGAAAAGGCAGAAAGAACAAATAGCCTGGGAGCAAGACTTTTGCAAAAGAGAAGCATGGGCACCATCTGCCAAGCTGTTCATTGAAATACAGGGCTTAATTCAGCTCACCTAGACATACCTCCACTAAAATACTTACATATGTGTTTGGGTGTTTCAAATGTCTCGCTGAATTGGGGCCTTTAAAAGAAAAGTGAATTAAGAACAATGGAGAAAGGAAAAGAAATACTTCCTTCTACAGGTGGAGTTTCAGGTTTCTTGTTAATGTATAAAAGAGTTCTCTGAAATACTTGCAAGGTCAAATAATATATTACTGAAAAATTGTGTAAGAAAAGTTCTTATTCTGCAGGTTTCTTATCTAATTATGTTTGTGGATCACAAATTTTTACTGTACCCTAAGCACTAAACTTTACTGAGAAAAATGTCCTTTTTTTTCCTTTTTCCAGAAACGAGAAGGAATCCTCCAGTCTCGACAAATCCAAGAGGAAATAACTGGTAACACTGAGTATGTCAACACCACTTTTGCCAGCAGTTCAGTAATTGAACACAGATGCGTCACAGAAATTCAAACATTTGCTGATATTTAGATGTCAGTATTGGGGTTCCAGGGAAGATGATACATCAGCCAGTGACTGTATTTTAGCCTTTTCAAGAGCTGCAAACAAGCATCTAAAAATACAAAAGGGGGAGGAAATAGAGAGGTGCAGAACTAAAAGCAGGACTTTAGGTGTGTAAAATGGTGGGAGTAAGCTTTGTATGTGCCACCTCACTGAACATTTTATAACAGAAAAGCTATTCCAAACCAAAAGAGAACGTAGTAGAATATCCTGGTTTCTAATTGAATGGAGAGAAGCTGCACTACTAACTTACTATTAGTCAATATGGATTTATATGTGATTGCTATATGAAGGATCAACTGGAGCAAAATCCTGCAGTCCTTAAAGAACCCAGCCTAAGCCTTGTTTGGGCTGGATTTCTATTGTGGTTGGTGTGGTAGATGCATCTTCAAAGCAGAGGGAAAAGTTTTCACAAAATCAACACAAAAAAGCCTTCTTTACTCAGGCAAGGTGTGCTGATGTGGTTCAAAGTAAGGAATATGAGATCTGGTCTCCTGTGAGACTTTGGTGAAGCCAAGAGATGTTATGCTGATAGACTCCAAACTAACCCAAATCCTCAGCTGGAGTAACTTGGTGAAGTTATTTACAAAATTCTCCTAATTCCATGAATCTACTCCATTATTCACCAAGCTGAAGATTTTACCATGTATGCTGGGGTTTTTTAGAGCACAATATCTGCAAGTGAATTATATGTAACTGTTTTTTTCTTCTCCTTTTTTTTTTTTCCACAGGGCATTATCAGGAAGGCATGGTAAGTTCATTTGATTATTGTCTCTTTTCTTGAGGTAGCCAGAGTGTACCTGAGTTCTGCAGTGGGTGGTCACTTTGATCAAATGGGGAGAAAGGAGAGGATTTCAAGTTGCCCTGGCAAATATGCACCACAGGCTGTTGTGGCAGTTAACAAAAGGGGAAAAAAACATGAAAATCACTCTGACCATCTTTAAAACACATTTCATTGCTTTTCAGCACATGTTAATTTGCATGTGCTTTGTGGTTTAACCTCCAGAACATTACTGCAGAGGTATTAATGGTCATGGGTTCCCAGCATAGTGTGAAACTGTGTCTTATCATGAACCAGCTGGTGAATGTTGATATTCTACATCTATCACCTACTTATACTTTAAAGATGTTGAGTCATCGTTCAGCAGGCCTGCACACCATGCAAGGTCCTGTGCCTCATGTGTCTCACTGAGGATGGCCAACAGAAAACACTCACCTGAGTCTGGCTTGGTGTAAAGTCTGATTTTTACAAATGCCTTTGGATCTACTCTGGCTTTTTGTTTTGTTTTAAATTGGGGAATATGAATGTTTGTGGAGTCATTTGCTGTCATTCAGGTGATTTTGAAACAGAAATTGCTCAGAAGAGGCTCTGGTGCCTTTTTATATATTTTTCTGTTTTCTTCAGAAAGTGACTGCAGCAGCACTCCAGTCATGCTACCTTAGGTTGGCTGTCCTGCTGATAGTGCCCTAAATTGCATCTAAGAGTGGCCCAAAACATTTATACAAAGGATTGTATTGCAGATGTGTGATCATAAACCTGCTTGAGATGCACAGTAATGCAGTCAGTGGCCCTTGGGGCAAACCTTCCTCTGTAGATGGAGTGACCAATGTAAACTCATGTTCTTCTGCAGAAAATGATTTGGTTGCTTGGCTGTCTGTATCTGGCTGTTTAAGATTTTATGCATAAAGATACTATTCTTTGCTCATTTTTGAGAAACAGAGTCTTTAGGTAATCCAAATCCTACCTGAAAATGATTCTTTTTTGTGAATAATAGAGAATAAATTACTAGCAGCTTGCAACAAGAGAGGGGTGTGCAAAACTACTTGGTACTTGGAATACAGAGACTATATTGAACCATTTTGCTGACTGTGTTGTCTCAAGTGAATGTGTGTCTCAGTAAGTGTTTATTCTGCACTGGAACAACTGCTGCTCAGTATGTTAATGGTACTGAATGTTTTTCAGAGAGAGATGCATTCGACACTTTATTTGACCATGCCCCAGACAAGCTCAATGTAGTGAAAAAGGTTGGAATGTTTTTATTCTTAGAATACCTAATGTGTTCATGTGCATGCCTGTGTGTATCAGATGGTGTGGATGTGGTGAGTGTGTGTGGATATAATGTACGACTGGCACGCTTTGCATACATTAAGTACAATTAAGCTTTATGCTTAAATACACAAAGTCATGATTATAATGTTACTTTTTGTTTCATGTTTAGCAGCATGAACTTAACTTTGGAACACGGAACAACATACAGTTATCAAAGTTTCCATCAGAAAAGTTCTCACAAAGTGTATGTTGAGTAAAACCCAACTGGTACATTGACTGTACTGATGCCAAGGAGATATCCAGTTTGCAGCTGCCAGAGGTCTATCCCTAGAGTATTTTGGCTGCTGTCAGATTTGAGTGGAGTCCAATTACCCACTTCCCCATAGTCTGCTAAAAATTTGGGGGGTTTCTGTGTTTAAACAGTGTATTTTTAAAATATATATATATATCACTTTCATTTTATTTCTGTTCTTCATTCTTGTAAAAAATAATTTAAAAACAATTTTTCATGTCACATTTCAATTTCAAAACTTGGAGATTGTGTTGCAGTTTCTTCACTCATGCAGATTCTCTTCTGAGTGGAGTTCATACTGCTGGTGTTGAACTGCTGTCCTGCTGACTAGTCTTTCATTGCACTGTTTTCATATTTCAGACTCTCATCACCTTTGTGAACAAGCATCTGAATAAATTGAATTTGGAGGTGACTGAACTGGACACGCAGGTAGAATTTTATAGCCTTTCTTAAAGGGGAGAGGTAGTTGCACTGTGTTATGCACCATGCCCTCAGCTTTATCCAGAAATTTCACTGAATTATTATTGAATGAGCTCTAAGATGTTATTTCAGCAGGAAACTCTTCCTTTCGAAATATGTTTGTACGAAGAAGACCCTCACCAATTAAGTGTCTAAACCAGTTTTGTACTTCCATTAGCATAAAAATCAATTACCAAATGCTACCTTCTGGGTGCTGCCAAGTGCTGTGAGGAGGACCTGCTTGTTTTGGTCAGGAAGGAATTCAGTGTGCTTGGTTTGCTGCAGCTCCAGGCTGGGCAGTTGTTTGCTGCCTTCCTTTTCACAAGCACAATGCCTCTGTCCAGGGGGAAATTCGGGATTCTTGGGAGCAAAGCTGCTCAAGTGTGCAGGCAGCTGTACAGCTGGGCTGCAGGCTCCATTGCACCACAGAAACAGTGTGCTGCATGCTCTTGTCTTGTTCTCAACTGCTAAATTGGCTGAAAAGAAGCTCAGAGGAAAACTTAATCCTGCTGTATTAATACCTCCCCATGTGAACAACTGAGGCAGCTATCATAAGAAAACTGTGGGGTCAGGCAGGAAGGGATGGGATCTGCACTACCAAGAAACCCCAGGTGTCTTCAGGTCAGGCTTTATTTTGTCTTGATTCATGTTATTGAGAATCTCTGCTTTATTTAAACACCTACCAATCTGATAGAGATTTTTCAAAGGCAAAATTAAGATTTAGATGGAAACCGTGTGTAAAGGCTTTCAAAAGAGCGTTCCCTATTTCTCTCATTGCATTATTTACTTTGGGGGAAACCATTCAGATGTACCTAGAAACTCCTTAGGCATTGATCTGAAACAGCACTCCCTAAGATGAGAGGTTGTATTTCCATCAGTTAAAGAAAAACTTACCTGCCTCAGGAAGGTGATGGATTGATAACAGACCTGATGCCACTGGGGTATGGGTGAGAGGCCTGTGACAAAACCACACAAATATGGAATGGTTTGGGTTGGAAGGGACCTTAAAGATCACTCAGTTCCACCCCTCCTGCAGGAACACCTTCCACCACACCAGGATTCTCAGAGCCCCGTCCAGCCTTGGTCAGTTCCAGGGGTGGGGCATCCACTTCTCTGGGCAATACTGTTCCACTACCCCAGTTTCTCACTAGCAGTGAGATATTTTTCAGAAAACGTACTGAGAAACATTTTTTTTTCAAAGTTTGCAGATGGAGTGTACTTAGTCCTGCTGATGGGTCTCCTGGAAGGATATTTTGTTCCCCTGCACAGCTTTTTCTTGACTCCTGATAGTTTTGAGCAAAAGGTAACTAGATTTCATTTTTCTGTTAAAAATAAACATGTCTGGTTGTAGAAGGATAACACAAACTTTTCTGCATAAGTTTGATGCTAACAGCTGAAATCAAGAATGGACAGTACTGGTTACCGTTTCCAAGTATTTTAAAAAATCAGCATTAATACTTAGCTGGAATAAAACAGAAAATTTTATTAATGATGGGGTGGTTAGCAAGTATTAACAGATTTTGGCAGCTATTGTGTGGTGCTGTCATTGAATGAGACCTACTGCTCATTAATGTATATAGGATTACCCACAAGCACTGATGACAGAACTGATTTTCTGTGTGTCCAAAATCCAAGAATTTAACGTTGGAAAGCTTTAATGGGTTTTGGAAGCATAAAGGCATATATGTACAATGTGTCAATTTAAGACCAACATTACATCAATGTCTGTAGCTATCCAGGCAATTCATCTGTCTGTTCAAGACAAGAGCACTTCAGGGGCCATCATGTTCCAATTTTTGAACTTGTAGGAGGAGGGCTGAGCTTGCTTGTAAGTCATTTTATTAAGGGTTATGTTAGTTCATGTTAACTTTCAATTACCTCTATCTTTCTGCAACTCCTATCGCCCAGAAACAGCAAAACAATGGATTGTCTGGATTCCAAAGACCAGATATACAGAGCCCTGTCTATTTTTTCCTTCTGAATATATGGGTCTGCAACTTTAAATATATCTTGTCTTGACCATTTGCTCTGTACAGAGTTCACAAGGGTGAACAACAACAACAAACTGCCTTTGTTGCATTGCCAGGTCGTCAATGTCTCCTTTGCATTTGAGCTCATGCAGGATGGTGGATTGGAAAAACCAAAGCCAAGACCAGAAGGTACCTATTCTACCTTTTTGTATCTCCTTAAAAATCTGTGTTGGATACAGATCTTACAAGGTTATGGTGTGGCTAAATGAAGGTTAAATTAATCCAACAGCAAAAAGCAAGATATGTTTTGTAGTGCTCAAGAACTCTGTATTTTAAATGCACTTTTTAAAATGCTGCAGCACTTCCTTTCTTCATTGGCCAAACATAAGCAGTAATACTCCAATATTCCCTGAAAGAAAAGGAGCACAGTTGTGATTGGTGTCACTGACAGATGTGAATTGCTCCATTTTCCTCCATCTCACAATCACACGCTAAACCTTGAGTATTCCAGTAATTTATAAGATTTTCATAAAAGGGGGAGATGTTGTAGAAGGAGAATTGCATGTATTCACATAGATGCCTTTGAATGCAGGACCTAATCGTGCATATTTAAATTAGATGTAGAGCTGGGCTCTAACAGAAGATGTGCTTCAGGGAGGATAAAGGTTTTGCTGCTGCCCTGAGGAGCATTGGGATTCTACTCCTCTTTGTTCATATACATACAGTGTTTAAATCCAGCTTTTCAGGCTGGAGACAGAGCCCTTGATTCACCAGGTTGATGGGTATTTCTTGTAGCTCCTCCTGTGAGAAGTTACCACTTCTTACCATGCAGGAGCTGGGCATGCAGCTCCCACCAGGAATGGTATCTGGGCTCCTGCTGGTTCCTTGCCGTAACAACCAACGTGGCTGTGTCTTTTCAAGACCAATTTCAGGCTTACATTCTTTGATGCTCACAGTCTTTTCCTGCCACAACATTGGATTTGACATAAGCTAATGTCAGTGTTGATTCTAACAGTCAGAGCTCCCTGGAGATGCAGGCACTCGTTGCTGAATCAGGTTCTGCTCCATTCAGGATTTCTTCCATCCCTCCCAGTTTCCAGGTTATAACAGCCACAGAGACATGCACACACACAAAATAATGCATCTCAGGATCAAACCTGTGCATTAAATCTGGACCTACCCAGCCTGGCTTTTTTTCAC
The DNA here is from genome assembly GCA_013397075.1 of Rhabdornis inornatus. NCBI lineage: Eukaryota > Metazoa > Chordata > Aves > Passeriformes > Rhabdornithidae > Rhabdornis > Rhabdornis inornatus. The sequence goes on along the minus strand of VWZS01007477.1, from coordinate 368,436 downwards.
TTCTTTTGATTGCTTGAACTCTTATCCACAGTCATGCTTAACTAAACCACTGGTGAGTGTATCACAAACCTTTACGCCTGAAATAGTCAAAGTGAGAAGGGGGAAACAGTGAAATCGAGGGATCCAAGTAAAACACAGAGTGTCTGTGATCCTTTACTCCCCATGGAGGCTTAAAATTCTTATGGCATTTAATTTTTCAGGTATTTATTGCTCTAGGGGACAGCTAATTTTTCCAGTATAAATCAAGCCATAAGGATATTTCAGCATATATAAGACATTTCTTGTGCAATTATTGAAATGCTTAATATGAAACTTCCTGCCCAATGTGAATGGAAAAACACATCTGTTTTATGTGTTGTTACATTGGGCACAATGCCCGTACTTAAAATTTCCAGTGAGCACAAGAGCATTGAAAAGGATCTTACCCTAAATGTGTACACTAAATACTCTTTGAATTCCTACACTGTTTCTTTGAGGTTCTTGAGGAAAAAATATGCTGAAAAGTGCTTTAGAATATGAAAAACATATTTAGTGGGAAAAAAAAGAATGCAGTTAAATAAATGAATATGAAAACCAATGATTTTATGAGGTCAACAGTTTATTTGGGTTATTTGCAATATAATTGAAAAGGTCATAAAAAGCTTTCTGTGACCTTTTACTTTAAAAATGGCCGGAACATTAATCTGCTGAGTCTATAATGAATTCATTTGCAGTTTGAGCTTTTTCAGATTACTCCTTGCAATGTGTACATCAAAGCCAAACTCAAGTTTCTCTTTTAGAAACTTGCAACCGTAAAATGTTACATGTGTTGGTGAAACCCAGGTAGCAATGGAAATAACCCATCTTTCTCTGGGAGCATGCTTCTTTTACTTTGAGCCCTTCTGTGGAATTCTGTTGTAGTGGTGGCATCTTTCTTTGTGGTGGTGTCTTTGCAAAGACCCAACAAAGTAACTTTTTGATAGTTCTGTATTTGGAAAATGTAGTTCTGCACCTTCTGCTGGCCTGAAAGAGGAAACTTCCAATGTTACATGCAAAGAGTATTGCAGATTGCAGTGGGATGTTGTGGGGCAGTGGACCCTTCCTGCAGCTTTTGGCATTTCCTCTTCATTTTATACCAAGCATTTTTCATCTGATTTATAAAGAGCCACAAACCCATGCTGGCTCTGGTTACATGACCATGCACAGGCCCAGCATAAAGTCTAGGCTTGAGTGTTCCCACCCTTTGTCCACAGACGTAAATTCAGTATCTTTAGCTGGCATACTTTAGGACACAGTGCATAGGTTTGGTTGGATTAATTATTCAAAGTGTGACCCCTTCACAACCTATAAGAAACGTCATTATAGATAAATATAATGGCTAAACTCTGATGATTACAATACACCATTTACTGGGCTTACTTGGAGGATTTGGCCAATTCCAAGAACCACAGTTAGGAATTTGAGTTCCTGTGCATTCATTCAACAGAAGGAGATAGGACAGTTCTAATTCCACTCTGCTCTTTCTGAGGGCAATCCTGAATCCTTGTTTGAGATTGACTAAAGCACTAGTGTAGACTGCTGCAGTAGTACTTGTCAGTTTGTTTTATAGATTTCTTGTGAAATAATATTGACTTTCTCAAGAACTGCTCTTTGAAACAGAAGGTATTCATTAGCTTTTTGTTTCATATAAATCCTTTACTTTAGATGTTGAGTTTCTGAGGACTGATTCAGCCATGAATGTCAGCTAACTCAAAGAATTTTCAGATGTTTGTTCAAGGAGCACTTGTATACCTAGCTTCTTTAGATCCTCTGGAAAATTTCCACTTGCCCCTAGCTATCTTGCTGAAATTAGGCCTAGTGTAAAGGATGCTGCAGCCCAGAATATGCCAAGTCCTACAATTCTTACATAAGAGGAAGGTTCTGCTGGTTACTGCCTCGTGACTTTTTTTCCAAATCATTACTTTTCAGCCACTGAAAGAATGAAGTCATATAAGAATGTGTAATCCTGGGCGCACTTTGACTCAGGAGCATCTGAGCTTGGTTACATTTCAACATCAGCAGCAGTAGCTATTTGTATCCCTCACTAGAAGTGGTTAAAGCATCAAGTTTCGAGTTGCCAGTTTGGAAATTGTGTTTTATCAATATTTCTACTCTTTTTTGCTATCCTTGTGATCTAATGTTCATGGGTATTAAGGTGAGCAAGGAAAAGGAGTAGAGAATGGGCACTTTTTTTTTTTCTGGAAAACATTTGGAGCTAATGAAGTTACTAATTTGTTTTCCCTTGTCTTTTTTCTAGATATTGTAAATTGTGACTTGAAGTCTACACTGAGAGTACTGTACAATTTGTTTTCCAAATACAGGAACGTGGAGTGAAGAATTGATTTAGGTCACAAAGGAGTGTTAACAAAGAAAACATCATAACTAGCATTTCTTTCGTCAGTATTCTTCTGCATCTCTATCCTAAAAGGAACTAAACAATGAAGAATTTTTCATTATTAGTTGATTATTCTGGCACTACTATTTTCATAGCAGATTTAAAACTAATATAACTTTTAAAGAAAAAAGGTTTGGGGGAAGTATCTGGGTGTATTCTGGGAGAATTCATGTCTCAGTTGTCTTCACACTGTTTTTAATAGGTGAAGCAACAATGAAAAAAAAATTAGCAAGTTTAATTCAAATCAGCCTTTGGGACCAATCATAGGAATATTCTGTACTGAGTACTTTACTATGTTTTACATATATCTTTTTTAATCTGGGAAGGGGAAGAATATTCTATCCATGGTAAGACAGGTTCCATTCTAATTGTGAGGAATGTGCATGGGGAGAAACAGTTAAATGCACTTGTTCATATGACAGCTAAAAGGAAGAAACTTAACCTGGTGAATATACAGTTCCAGTGCTATCATTAGGCTTTAATTGTATGGGTACAAACTGAAGTGGCTGCTCATTCTTTCAGCCTTACTAGAATGTGATACTCTGCTTCAGTATGTGTTACTGAGCATTCCACAGAGCAACACTTTGCAGCTTGTCACTTTTTTTTGTTCAAGGCAGAGATCTTTTTTTGCAAAGAACACTTTTCAGGAAGACACATCTGTATAATACAGCTTTTCTATAATATTTTTATTATTACATAATATTAGGAAGTAGAAGAATGGCATGTTTTTATTTTGGCAGTTTAATCACAGGATTATCAGATTGTGAGCTTAGATTGATTGATAAATAGAATTTAGAATTGTCCCTTTGGTTGATTTTGTGCTGAATGTGTGTTGCTGCACAATGTTCAACACAAAAAAATAAGATTCATTTTCTAGAAATGGTCAAAACTACTTCTATCTGCAAAGATTCCATTACAGTGTAAAGTTCTTTGGTGATTTTACACGGCTACAAAGTTTTTTTTATTTAATTTCCACCAATTATAAGCTATTGCCTGTTTGGTTTTAGCTTTAACCAGGACACAGAAGGGAAATGGGAGTTGGTTGTTCTCTTAGACTGGTACCAAGCTCCAGTTGTGCTCCCAGAGGAAGCTGGTAGAGACTGCCTGGATCACTTCTGAAACAAAGTGTTGCATTGCAACCACAGATTCCTGAGATCCGGGCTCACACAGTCAGGAAAAAAAATCCCCAGGCTGGAATTCCCAGCTAACTCTTCAGAAATCTTCAGAGACTTGTTAAAGCCATGCAGGTGTGGCAGAACTGCTCAGGGCAGAGGAAGTGTGATCTGTCAGTTCTTGCATCATTGTCAGGAGAAAGGCAGGGCTGGCAGGGACTGCCAGTAACAGCTGGACATTCCTCACCATGTAAAGCATTGCACAGCTCCCCATTTCCCAGGGCTTCTTCCTTTTTTTCTTTTATGTAGAGCTTTCCAGTACAACATGAGCACAGAGGGAACTCCAGCAATTATTTCCTGTCTTTGCTAAACACCAACTGATGTTTAGTAATAAGATGTAAGGTGATACTGACTTCTGCTGGGGGGGAGAAATTATTTTTCTAAGAAATAATATGAATTTTTTCAAGGCTAAGTCAGTATTCAATTCAAAGGACACTACCTGAATGTTGTCTGATCTCAGAAATTATCTATTGTAGTAAGCACTCTAAATATCCTTACTAAAATATTTTCTTACCTGTGTGTTTTTAACTGAGTTTCTGAAATTAGAGGTACAGAGAGCAGCAGTTATTTGCCCTTTACAGGCAGAAGTATCTGGACATTTTGACCTCAATGAAAATGAATGTTTTCATTATATCTTTAATATCTGAGAAGCTAAACAATAGGAATTAACCAAACATTTTTTGAGCAAACTGAGGCAGAACTTCTCATGTATATATCAGCAGCAATTTCAGCTTATTTAGATGTTTAATGTGCAAGTTTTTCATTTGCACACCTAGTGTAGTAATTGTAATAGCTAATTAATAAACTAATTATGTTTTTTTTCTGCAGACCATACTCAGCTACAACACTTTTACATTTCAACAGTACTGAAAGATTTTGATTGCCTTTGTTTTCAGGAGTGCACTTTCTTTAAAGAGGAGATTCATATGTGTAAAGTGAACAGTAAAACTGTTTTCTTTGCCTGGACTTGCAAATAAGTATTTCTTGTGCTATATTGGTATAACACTATTGGAGATTTATCTGTCAGACTTCGTTTCCATCCTTATAAAACATAAAACTGAGACAGAATTATTAAATCCTCATGCTGAAATGCAATTATGCAGAACCGTAGAAACACTTAAACAATATCCAACCTTTCCACAATTATGTATCCTATGGTAAGATTTTTTGTAAATTAAAATCTGCTACATAAACAACAGTGTCTTATGTAAATATAGATCCATGTGATAGTTTTAACACTTACACACAAATAGTATATACTGCCATGTAGGAGTGGGTCACTGCTTATATTTTTGACAGTGTAGATTTAAATAGCTATCAGATAAATACAAAATTTAATATAGATATATATCTAATATTTATTGCTTTGATTCAGAATACTAGAGAAATATATAACACTACTGTAGACAGCTTGCTTTTCAGCAGTTGGTGTAGACCAGCCCTTTCCTTCAGGGAAGGGAAAAGTTATCTGGGCCAAATTCTGCCACACCTCTGTTTTTTCTATTCTTGATACACAGCAGTGCACCCTGAGTGAGGTACTGCTGGGAGCAGAATTCTCCCCACTGTTTATATCAGGACAGAAGTTGTTTAAACGTTAGTCAATCCCAGGTTTATTTGTAAGTGCTTTAAATGATGAAGTGGACCCAAATGTATTGATTTAGCTGGTGTAAGACATGAGCACCTGGAGGGGCCAGTTCCTCCAAGAGAGAGCCTGTGGTCTCCAGGCTGCTGTCTCAGCACCTGGGATCCTAAATCCAGGTAGGGTGAGTCCAAGGCACTGCCTGAGGATCTCGTGGTGGCATTTGGAGCCCACCCAGCAGACCAGCATGCCTGTCTGCTGTGCTGTGTCACACAAAGGCACCTGAGCCCACCCAAAAGTGCCAATTCTTGGCCTGCCTTGAGTAGCAAACATTGCTGCTGTGGGGCCATGTGAAGCCACCAGAAGAACCATTTTCTGTAACTTCTGATTCCTCCATTGCATCCAGCAGTATGGTACCTAGGTTTCTTTTGTGGCAGGAGATGGGCATCCTTTCCTTCTGATGGATCCTGGTGTGCTCTTTGCACCACACAAAACTTATTGTTTGGGTGTTTTTTTAAAGAGGAACTACAGATTTTTCACAGTGTGTCAATAAGGTATTGTCAAAATAATTACCTAAAATACTAGTATCTTGAGGCCTGCTCCTTTCAGATTTCTTTCTCAGCTGACTGGCTGTTATTTGCCATAAAGAACAAGTCCTCTAAAAAGGAACCTTTGCATTATTTTACCCAAGACACACACATAAAGCCCAGAATTGGATTGCTCTGTATTTCTGAACCAAGTTTCCTATTGAATGAGCTGACTGCAGAATATCCAGTTCTTTCCATTTCCTAGTCAGGAGTATCTCCATGTTACAGAGGGTAGCAGCCCTTGCAGCTCCACAGCTCAGGAATTCAAGTGGAGCAGCACTAGAGGAGCTGGATAAGGTCCTAATGTGCTTCAGTGAATTGTGGAGCAAGTGGCAGGAAATCACCAGAGCCTCTGTTCTGCAGAGGGCTGCAGTGCTGGGGAATGGCTGCATTCAAACAGACCATGATGATTGAGGTAAATGCTACTTGGTTGACTTTTGCTCTTGCTTTTTATTCTGGAAGTACGGTTTTAAATTAGTGTTTCAGATTATTTTAGCAGACACCTCACTGCAAGCCACAGTGTTGTAAAACAGAATGGCTTTTAGAAGTTTATTTCATTAGAGAAAGATATATGTGATATTTAATATACTAGGTACCAGCCTTAGGTCTAGTTTTTGTTGTTTTTGTCTTTCTCCCAAAACAACCTTCATGAATGGCCAAGCATCCAAAGAGAAAACAGTGCCTTGAAGACCTCTTGCAAGACTTTTACACTGTTACCTACTAGCTTTCTCTTTACAGTCGAAGTACAATTACAGACTGAAGAAATCCTTTGTAAAAAGTTATAATTAGTTTGCATTAAGATTTTTTATTTTGATTTGTCACATGAAAAATTGAGATAGCATCACCAAAATTTTTAAATTAGGCATACCTCAGTATTCACAGATTTTCCAAAGAGGCTTTGAGTCATTCAACATTAACAAGGGCTAATTTTATGTAATCTAAAAATATTTTGTGTGAATTTCTTTCTGCAATAGTGAGATTCTCTTTTCTGTCTAACAATTTAATACCATGCGCTCTGCAACAATGCTAGTCATTAGAACATCTGGTCCTCAATTTCAATATCAAAGTAACTGAGACAAAAGAAAAGAACAAGATAAAATTTGCTAAACATGTATCCAAAAATAATTATTAAAGTTAAGCTGCATTGCCTTCAACTCAGAGTTAGTAGCTTTCACAGAATATATGTACTCTGTAAGTAAAAGACCCACTCTTGCTGATTTTTTTTTCCTGTGCTTTTTCTGAAACCTTTTGTTATGATTCACAATAAAATTTGCACCTGAAAATGAACACTGCATGTTGTTGTTGGGTGGAAGGGTGAGTTGTCTGACAGAAAATTTGTGAAGCTGTGTGTTTTGTGTTCTCGAAACTTCCAGACCTCTCCGTGCACCCAGCCCTTTTCCAGTAACCCCTTTGTGGGTGTGCAAGGTGTTTATTATTATGTTCTGTGGGGGCTGGTGACAGCTGAACGTGGGTTGGCAAAAGCAGTCATGTAAACATGTGTTTGAAATGATTAACAGCAGCAGGTCAGGAAAATGATGTCTTTGACTCCAAGTAGCAAAGCACACCTTTCCTTTTGACATTGCAGTGCTGAGCACTTCAGTGGGGGTATCCCAGCTGGATTAATGCAATTCTCTGCAGAGCAGTTTTGTTAATTTCAAATCTAACAAAATGTTAGCAAAACATTCAAACTGAAATTACATTGTCCGTGTCAGAAAATAATTGCATTTAGGAAGATTTTTGAGATCTGTTTTTTAATAAACTTGTTTGTGTTGCGACCCTTGAATGCAGGAGCTTCAATGCAGAGCTTGGAACCAGTCCAAAATATAGGCATCTAAAGTGCTCCAGATCAACATTTATAGCCACTGAATTACTGGCCTGAATCCAGAAGCAGGTGTTTGATCTTAAGGTCTGCTTGTAAAGCTGAAACCACCAGGCAGAGCTGCCTAATCAACAGGGAGCACTAAAGACAGGGTGAGTTTTAGTGCCAGTCTCCAATCCCAGTCTGTTACTCAGGGCTGGATAGAAGCAATTCTGCCTGCTTAGGATCCACATTCTTAACCCCCTCCACAGCACTTGAAGTTTTTAACCTGAATTTTCTGGTTTTTGTCCTGAGGAGCAAGGAGCCTTGCTCTGCTTCAAGCATTGCAGTACAACACGAAGGTCATGGTCTGGCTGCCTCAATCTTCTCTGCTGTTCACACAAAGGTCTGGGTTTAGTACTCTTCTGTAGCCATGGGAGTTATTCCTCCTCCTTTTTAGAATCCTGCAGGATGAAATGAAGGTGAAACTGTTTTTACTGTTGTTTGAGAGGCACTGCTGATGCCTAAGCTGAAGTTGCAGCTCAGTGTGCAGAGTAACTCCACATTAACCGAGACAGAAGGAGAGCAGAAGAGGGAGTGTACCTAGTGATAAAGCTGCTGAAAAGGTGGAAAAGGTTTTCGGGGAAAAGCCTGTCTTGTGGGCCTCCTGTAAGGCCTGCTTCTGTATTTCAGTCGATGAAAAGATGTTAAAATTCCCAAACATATTCTGAAGAGAAAACAGACTGATGTTATTTACCTCTGTTTCAGTGCAAAGTCCCTGCTGAGCTTTTTTACTTTCACTCCTCTCTGCCAGGACTCTGCATAATATATATGTAATGATACACTGAATACATGAATGATGGTGTCCTTGTCTTGAAAGGCTTGCAGTCCTGCAGGAGTGCAGGAGGAGAAGAGCTGTGAGCTTCTCTGTCCCACGGTAGAACAAGAGGTGTGGATTAGGAGCTGTGAACTTCTTTATCTGACAATAGAACAATAGCTGTGGATTAGGGACTGAGTGCCCCTTTCTGGACCTTTCTGCACTGAAGTTGTGGGGTAAAACATGGAGCTCCAAAGTGCCCAGTGAGGCTGGTGTGGGTGCCAGTCCCAGGGACAAAGGGACCAGAGGAGGTAAGAATGCTTCTAGCTGGGAAGATTTCTCCATTTCTGTGTAGAGCTATGGGTGCTCAGCATTGAGCACTGAGGTGAGTAAGTGTGTGGATTTCCCAGGTGGCTGGGGGAGGAATCCTTCCCCTGGAGGTGCTGCAGGGCCATCAGCCTGGGGGAATATTAGAATATTACCAGCATTACAGGCTGCTTGCATGTGGCTGAGACTCTGCTCTCTGTGACAGTGACTTAAAGACTTCCATGTGCATGTCGTTGCACTAACAGAGCTTTGAGGGCATCAGTCCTGCATTTCTGAGCCTTCTCTACCTCCAGATCCTTCTGAAGTGTTTGTTACAGCACTTAAATAGACAGAAAGGACATCATTAGAGCAGGTCTGTGTTCTCAGTGGCATAAAAACCTCGTACAAGCTCTCACTCCAAACAGTCATAACCTCCAGCTTCATTTTTTTCTGTTATCAGGACAAATTAACCCATTAGCTGCACAGACTATTGTGAGTCAGAGGTATATGACTCATGTGAATAGAACCCATTTCTATTCTGGTTTTAATTAACTTGGCCTCCACCCAAATCCTCCTTAGAAATGAAAGATACTAGATTAGCTGAAGTGTACAACACATTTTTATAGTTTGTGCTAAACTTACATGTGTATTTTTATGAGATAATGCTACAAAAAAGAAAAAAAGATTCCTATGAATGCACTAGCTTGAAAGGTAAGTGACAGAACAGCTATATTTGACAGACTGTTAAAGTATTGTAATTGATCTGGTAGGTTTCTTTGCCTTTCAAACTGTAAGAACAACAACAGAAAAAAAAAAAGAAATTCAGAATTCCAAGTACGTTGGGAAAATATTCCCAGTCTTGATTCAGATAAATGGAAAATGAATTTGTGGTGGTTAGTATTTCAGTAGAAGTATAGTCTTAAGGTGGCACTTCCCATTTTGATTTTCATCATTTTGTTGACTGAGAATCCTTCCTTCCTTCCTTCCTTCCTTCCTTCCTTCCTTCCTTGGGTCATTGTGCCTTCTCTTTATAAAGCAATACTAAAATCAAATAAACTCCTCAAATACAAATTGCAAGGAGGGCAATCTGAACCACTACTTAGAGTAGTATCAAAACAAAAGTGATACTAATTATATTTACACAAGTTTAAAAGAATCAAAAGAAAACCAAGAAAACAAAACTACCCCTCTCTAATCCTGACAGAAATCAAAGTGTGACTCTTACTTATCACTGCACTTTCCTCATGGCACTTTAGGGATTCTTAACGCAAGTGGGAGGCAGGCACTCAGATACTTGGTGGAGCCATCCCACCCCACCACAATCTCTAAAACAACAAGCACAGAATGAAAGCAGAGAGGCTGAAAGGAAAAGAGACAGAAGTGTATCTTTCTGTGATCACTTTATAGTTTGCAGCATGCTCATATAACCCAGGAAGGGTGGGCCAGCTGGACATGAACTTAGCCAGACTGATAAATTAATCAGGAGTGTGCTCTGTGTGCCACCAGCTGTCTGTGGCTAATAAGTTATGTTTCTGCTTTGGCAAGCCCAGGTTACCTGGAGCATGAGGAGGACAGCTGGAGGGAAAAGGGCAGGTTTGAAAAGAGGCTTAGTTTGAGGCACTCTGAAATGAAAACTTGCATGTGAGCCACTACTGCCCGGACTCTGCAGTCCCACAGGTTAATTCCAGTGGCTTAGAGCACTTAATGGAGATCTGCCCTCAGCTCTGCCTGCTGCCAGTTAGTCCTGATAAAGCCCTAACTCACCTTTTCATTGCCTGAGAGGTGACATTAAGACTTTCATCAAAGCAAGGAAATTAAAGGCACGTAGCAGACTCAGCTTCATTTAGTCAGAGCTCTGTGTCCAGACCCAGAGATTTTTCTGTCTTGGACGCAACACTGTCCTCCCGTGCAAGAGAAGGTGGTGTGGCAGTGAATTGTTGCAATCTGCACTTCCCAATCACTGTAGAAAATTACCCAGGTGCTAGGAGGCAGAGTTAGGGAACAGATTTATCTACTGATACTGTAATATTATCATATTGTAATGTGTGATCTTATGCTGTTTTTCAGGGACGTGTGTATTCCTCAGCTGGAAGTTTTGAACATTGACTTCTGAAATGCCATTGCTGATAACTAGACCTTGCTTTTCATTTTTCCTTTGCTACAGTGGATTTTTTTATGCCATCATTGGCTGTGGTTGGATTACCAAACCTGTCTAGATTCCTTTTTTAATGCATATATAAAGGCCCTCTATTGGACAGAGCTCCTTTAGATAATCTATAAAGCCTTGTAGATCTGCGATCTGCACCAGAGTGCAGAGGATGATGTGAGGATTTGACAGTAATGGGCAAGTTTCTCTGAGTCAGCTCTCCTTCCTTTAGAGATATTTATACAAGGAAATCTGCATCAAACCTCAGGGTGCTCCTGTGCTCAGTAATGGAAAAGATATAGGACTCTCCTTCACTTTATACTTAAGGAACGTTTACTTCTGCCACTAGAAGGGGGAATAAACGTTTGTTCCCTGATGTGAGAAAGAGGATCTTGCTGGGCACAACAGTCCCAGCACCTTCATTAGAATATTTCCCAGCAAACCTGTGATTTGCCTTCCGAGCACTTACATGAATTTAAGCTGAGCTATCTTGTGCTGCTGGGTCTTCAACACTTTACCCCAGGAGTCTTGTGATGCTCTGTTCTCTGCTCTGGTGTGACACAACCTCACCCAGTAATTTTGGTGTCAAGACCATAAACTTCTGCTGCTTCTAAGGCTTCTTTCCCAATGGCTCAGTTACCCAGGCAGACCTCTGGGGTGGGGAGTGAAACCACAGTAACACCAACAGAAAACTGCTGTCTTAACTCAGACATTTTCCACTAGGTAAATTCCCCCAATTAAAAATCAGAATATTTCTTCCAAGGAATCAAGACATGCCTGTTATTTAAACGCAATTTCTCTTTTATTACTGCCTTATTAAAACCATTCTCTATTAATCAGCATTTCTTAACTAACATGGAATCCCCAAGGTCTGGTACAATTCCACCACCCACAATCCAGTTCTATGCTGTTCATTTCTATTTAGATTACATATTGCTGGAGCATGTGGGATTACATTGCATGCTGCAATTATTTTCAGGGAGGACTGTGACACTTGGCCTTGATCTTGGCTTTCTCTAGTACAGAGCATTGTAAGTATTCGATATTTATTTATAACTGGCTGAGGGGAACAACAGGGGCTGCCTGACACTGTGCACTCTCTTCTTTAGATTGTAATTCTCGGATAGATCTCTCAGGAATTACAGGGAGGAGAGCTTTGCCATTTGGAGGAAAGGTCTTACAATTTAATCAGAATACAATTTTAGCCAACCAACTAGTTCAATCAGCCAGTCCAATTATGGCGTGGGTTGAGCAAGACTCTGTGCTCAGGCTTCCCTGGAGTTGTTTTTAGTTATGAAATCAAAATAAGAAATTAGGTCAGTTGTACTCTATTGACTCCTGGTCCTGCAGCTTTCAGGAGCGTACAGCAGCACGGCTCTGCCTGGATTTGTGTTTGGCGTCTCACTGCTCTGCCTAGGCTTTGCCACTGGTTGAGAGCTGAACTGGGAGTGCTCATTCCCAGTGGCAAGTTACAGATGTTCTGGTCCCTGGGCTGGTGCACATGGACAGAAATCACGAGGACTTGTCTGTGCTTTTAACCCTTGCAGCGCTGCAGGTGAGTGCCCTCAGTCCCATTCCAAAGGACCTGCAGCAGCTCTACATTACCATCTAAGAGCCACAGGTGCTTTCCTGGGTGCCACTGCTTATTTACTGATTGATGACTCTCCTGAGAACTTGTATGGGCCTTTGTACCAAATTTTTCCTGACTACTCTATCCCTTCAAAAATTCCCAGCTCCCCAAGCCCCCTTCATCTGTTGGTGCCTTACCACCTACCTCATTTTCCACCTGTCCCTTCTCCCTGGTTAAGGCAGCTGCTGGACCCAACATCCAAACAATCAAAACCGTGTGCAAAGGTGGTATTTCTACTACTTAATTAGTGGCTTGTCTTTGTTTTTTTTTTTTGTCTTCACTCAGAGTCAGGATTAAAAACATGAAGGAGACGAATTTTCTCGTGTTCTGGATTGGCTGTGTATTAAATCTTATCTAAAGTACAGAGGGTTCTGCAACACTTCTAGCTACCAGCTAAAAGTGAGCAAAATGGAGGTGAATTTAGCTAGTTACAAGGATTTTTAAAGCTAAACAGTCTAACAGAAAATTAACACATATATTATTTATGCTTTTGATCCAATAACCAAAGACTTGTGACCTGCAGTGCAGCACTAACTGTCCAACCAGAAACTACTGCCTGAAATCATGAAGAAGAAGGAGGAACACAGAAAGAAAACACTCAAAATTCTACATCTTGTCTTATATTTATTACTATATTATAAAAATCTCAAATTTAAAACCCTTCACCAAATGAAATCACACACTTCTATTTAACTACACACCCATGATTTTAACTCCATCACTCAAATTTGGAAGCCTTCTCCAAGGCCTCAGGTCAAAGGCAGTGTTCTTCAGGGGAACAGTGCCAGAAAGCACAGAAAGCTCACAAAGCCCAGGTTTCTGGGATCCAGCATCCATGCAGCTGATCATGCCATTGTTTCACCAAATCCCCATTCTTTCCAAACTGTCCTTAAACACCATTCCATTCCTCTTTCTTTTCTCCAGGCCACATGAAAGGCTCTGGATGGTTTCTTTATCTGGCTGCATGTAACAACTGATAGAGCTTCTTACTTCTGTCCTCAGCCTCTCACCTTCTATGGACACGCTCAGGACAATCTCTCACTCATCCTCCTGCTATCATTTTAAAGGTAGGATTGAAAGAACTGTGTCAATCCCTTCTTGCCACAACCCAACACATCCTGCAGCACAATTTTCAATACCTTCTTCTTTTCTCCTAAGGATTGTTTTTTAAAAAAAATTCCAGCTTCTGAGCCAGCAAACAGGCTGTGGGCACTGCTTCATTCGTGGCTGGTCAGATCCGTGCCTGCTCTCACAGACTCGGGTTTAGGGCTGCACACCCTGAAGAGTGTGGCTCCATGTCTCTGCCCATTACACTGCAGAACAGTATTAAATCCAAAACGTGCTGGGAAAACCTCGAAAGAGCCTGAGTTTGGATTCCTCCCAAGTGTTTTGGTGTCTTGTGTGCACTGACTGAAGTCAGAAGAGAAAACAGATCCATGAAAGTGCTGTTGTTTGTCTGCATCCCTTTAATTCCCTGTTCCTGTCCATTTAGATGGCTGCAGTCTCAATTCACTCTTTACTTTTCACCCCTCTGTTGCTGATGCACATTTCTTTGCATTCAGTGCCATGGATGCACATTGTTGAAAACAGTCCTCTTGTTGCAAAGTGAACATGGGATTTGAGGCATGAACTGTATTTCTTAACAGTTAGTTAAAAAAAACCAAAATAACAAAAAAATCAGACCCTGTGGAATTTACACATATGGAAGTATAAATTAGGAAATTAAGATGTTACACTTCTCACGTGAAATTGAGTTGCATTTCTGTCTGTGTGATACTGTTGTTTAAGCCCACATGAAACAGTGATAAAACCTGCTTCTTTCCTAACACTGTCATATGCACCTGAGGACAGCTGTATCCATAGGTCCCCCCCTGGAGCTTCCCATTTTATGGAATAAAAGTTGTGTGTTTGCATGTCTGGAGTTAATTCCCCTGCTCTGCAGAAGATGAAGCTCCTTTAAATGGCTTTCCTTCTCTTTAGCAAGTCATGTGTGCTTTGAAAGCTTTGCAGGCTTTCCAAGACTCTTCCTCCTTACTGCAAAGCCAGCAATTGTCTTTTCTCAGCACCACTGGGCATGAGTCAGGCCAGACTTCCAGAAAACAGAAATGTTCTTTTCTGTTAAATTATCCTCTGAAGTAAGTAGATTATATGGTATGATCTGAATTATTCAAAGAAGTCACAGATATTTGTGTAATGTAATGAAATAAAACTGTATCTAAATGTGTAGTTTGCTAAATTTCAGTTAGATCTTAACATTTGAGAGTGATTTGGCAGCTAGGATAGCATGGGAATTAATTCCAGAAACGAGATGTAATCAGTTCACCTTTCTTGGCACTGTATCTTGCTAAATGTAAAAAAAACCTCTTTTCATTTACTCTATAATTATCCTTGTATTCTTGAATGAAAGCATAGCAAAGATCACATTTCTGGCACATTTGGGAGCAAAACAGTTAAATTGCTAACAAATAATGTTTTGTAGTTTGTATGAGAGCCAAGAAGATTAATGAAATGTTCATGAGAGAGTCTGGCAAGTGGCCACATTCCTATGGGAACATTGCTGTAGTGAGGTTTAACGGAGCATGAGGGACATTAAGAAACAAATGTGTGGGAGTTTTAGGGTGAACTGTAAATGATAAGAATCTAGTAAAACTAGATATGGTGTATTTTGCCTTTGAGGCTTTCCAGTGTAACATTTCTCATCCTTATCTGAAGGCTGTGAGGAAGATGAGCAAAGTGCACCCTCCTTGGGTTTTTTAGGAGCAGCTGTGAAACACTTGAGCTCTGCTGACTTCTTTGAATGTTACAGCAGATGTAAACTCATTAAACAAATGGCTACAAGAAATGTCTTCCAGCCTGACTAGAGTTTCTGTATAGAAACTCCTCAATTTACTGCTTAATCTGCCAGACTTCCCAAAACTTCCATACGCTTTTAATGGCGAAAAGCGGAGTTAATTTCATTCTTTTAGACCAGCCAAGGAGAAGCAGCATTACTGCAGTGTTATTTCTATTTCTGCTGTTCCACCACCTCCCCTGTCATAGCAGTTTTCTCTGAAATACATCCTCATCAACCCTGGGTACCCACTAACATGCTGTATTTCTGTTAAGTTATTTATTGTTGCTTTTAATCAAAGATAAGAAAACAAACTAAGTATCCTGTGTTTCAGAAAAAAAAACAAAACAAAACCTCTTTTCAGTAGATTGCTAACAGCAATCAGACACTTCTCTTCATTGTACCAAAAGATAAGAAAAATGGGAAGGCATCAATTTCCCTGGGAGCAGGGCAGGCACTGAGATATGTGGACTTCAACAATACACTTCCTAGAGGTTTTCCAAATTAGCTAAAATAATCCTCAGAGATCATCAGGGCCAGCTATTAAAGTGAAGAGAACCTGTGTCCTTACTTACCTTTCCACTAGATGGCAATGGTACATGGTAGTTACGTGTGCTTCAGGAGAGGAGACCTTTAAAAACCAACATTTTATTAGAGGGCTGAATATCTCTTTAAACGAGGGCAGTTGGGCTGTTCACATGTGCTGGAACTCAGCTGTCTCAGCACTCCCTGTCTCGAGCAGTTAAACTAATTCTATTTTTTTTTTTTTGCGTAACAAATGCAATATCCAGATTTAGAAGTAACGGATGTGAATAATAAACCTATTCAAAAGCAAATAGAGAGCCGTGGTGGTGATGGGGCTGTCTAACACACCAAAGTTTGTGTTAAGTTTCTGCTTTCTCGCTGGATGAGGCACTTTTCTGGCATTAAAATCAACAGCCAAACCCGTCCTTGAAGTCATTCACTTCAGAAGAGTTGTTTCAGGGATGGATGTGGATCAGAGATTTTGTATTGCAAAGTTAAGAGTGCACACTGCTGTGTGAGGAGGAGAAAAGACTATTTTTTTTTTACTGTTATGAGTCAGAGCAGCATCCAAAGTGGGACTCCTGTGCAACAGCTGCCCCCAAAGCCATTTGGAGGCTGAACATCCTAAGGGAGGTGATGTTGGCAGAGGAGGGTGAGAGGGAAAAGAGAGGCACTAAAGAAATACTTTCTTTAATGTGTCCAAATTTCTGAAGAAATGCAGTGGACATTGGGGCAGATGGGATATCTGAACTGGTGACTTGGCATCTGGACACCATTTGAGGCCTGCTGTAATTCAGAACACACCATGGCAGAGTTGCTTTTTCCAAAAGTGTGACAGTTTGTTGTGATGCACATTGACCATTTTCCTATGGAACTGCCCAGAGTGCTCTACCTGACCACAGGAACTGCTTCCCAAGAGAAAGTGTGCTTATTAAAGTGTCCTGATTTAAGGAAAATCTTCTAAGGCAAATCTTTCCTGCATATCAATGTAGAACATTTGTCCTATGCTAACCATGTGCTTCAGGCTGGAAGTTTTTTAACAGATACCACCTACAGAATTTTCAAATTTGTTTCATGACATGACAAGATCAAATTCAAAATACAAAAGTTTAACTACCTCCTAGCCAGAATGTTGTCCCAACAAGATCAATAACCAAATGTACATTGCTATATAGAGATTTGAGTTTAATTACTGTTTTAACTTATTTTGTATTGACAATTCATCATATTACTATTCTTATTTACATCTGTTTCTGGTTGTAGCAACTGTAGACAGTTACATTATTATCAGTGAAACATTTTGAAAAGGTTTTGATTGGTTTAGTTCTTCTGTTATGGCTGCTTATGACTTCTGAAATGAAGTACATGCTGAAGTTTAAGTACTAAAGAATGTCTCTAGCAATAAAATTGTTTCCTTTCACTACTCTGCCACCGTTTTTCCATCCAGACCATGGCTAATTTACTTGGACTTTTCAGATATGCCAGTGTCAAGCACCCCTTAATGCCTGGCTTCAGGGCAGAGTCAAGCAGGAGCTGGAAGCAGTGGGACTATGGTGGTCACTGGCCTAATTAAATCTGAGCTGCTGTCCTAGATGCTTAAAGGCCTGCTGCTGCCAATACACATGGCTGTTAGATGCCCAAATATAACTGTAGAACTGGGCTTTTCAAAGATACTTCAGCATCTTTGGAGGCCAAGGCCTGTGAACATCCACATCTTCTAGCATTTAACTCCTGGTGAATTTCCCAGGATGTCTCAGCAGAATCCTTGTCCTGCTCCATCCCCACTGCTGCCAGCCTGGTTCATCCTCACAGAGACCCAGGGGTGCCAGCAGCCTGGAGAGCACCCCAGCAGCCTGGAGAGCACCCCAATACCCTGCAGAGCATCCCATCAGCCTGGAGAGCACCCCAGCAGCCTGGAGAGCACCCCAACACCCTGCAGAGCACCCCAGCAGCCTGGAGAGCACCCCAGCAGCCTGGAGAGCACCCCAGCAGCCTGGAGAGCACCCCAACACCCTGCAGAGCATCCCAGCAGCCTGGAGATCACCCCAGCAGCCTGCAGAGCACCCCAGCAGCCTGTGACAATGGGTGTTTGTCAGGAGAAGGGGCTGCCCCTTCCTTGGCAGAGAGCTCAGCAGCAGCTCCAGAGGTGCCAGCTGTGCCTGCACAGCAGTGAACCTGGAGCTGATGATCCACAGTGAGAATGCAACCAGGACATGCCCATTCCCACTGCTGCTGGCTCCTGCAGGGACATCACAGCCCTGTGATGTGAGCTGTGCTGTTCCCCACATTGGCCCTGGGGATGTTCTTTTGCCTGTGCAGGTGTGTTCTGAGGGGTTTTCACAGCAGTCTCTTCAGGCTCTCCCTGATATTTTGGGGGAAGGTAAAATGCTACATTGAAATCTTTCAGACTCAGAAGCCCTTCACAGATTCCCTGCTGCCTGATGTGGTGGTTTTAGTCGTGAGAGAGAAATCTGGACATAGAATTCCTCTCTGGAAGTGTCAGGGAGGCTTGCAGAGTCCCAGAGGTCCTGTTGTGCTTCCCAGAAGCTTCATGGTTACAGCTGTATTACATCAATCCCTGGAGCTGTTGAAAAATCGTGTCTGCAGTTGGTGCACATGGCCACACATCACATTCTGCTACATTTAGGAAAAAAGAGGATTTTTTAACAGCTCAGCTCTAGCTGAGGGGTCTTTGCAAAATCCCAAAATACTATCAGGCACAATTAATATTGCTAATCTTGTCAAACTCAGAGACCATTTTTTTTAGGACACAACTTCTTCAAGAAAGAGAAACAAGCAGTTAAATCCTATGATCAGGTCCCATTTTGTCAAGTGGAGAGGAATGGATTTTATCACCTGCTGTAATAGGCCCTTGTCTAAGTGGAAGCTCTGGCAGTGCTTTAAGAATGATGTTCCTGGATTCTTTTGGTTCTTCTTTTTTTTAATTTTTTTTTTATTATTTTAATTCTTTTTATGTGTCTATTGATCTCTGAAAGTAAGTGAAAAGATGCTGTTTGGGCATGAGGAAGTGAACAATTCCCCACCATGTTATCCTGTCCTTACCTAGATTGGTGTATATGGCTCTACACAAAAAAAGACCACTTGTTGGTGTGTTTCTAATGACCAGACACTTAGGCAAAGCAAGAAATCTTTCTTTCTTCAGAAATTCAGAGTGAAAGTGTGCCACAAAGAGTGGGAATTTTGTCCTAGAATACTTTTCTCTCTCAGAAAAGAAAAAAAAAAAAAGATTTAGTGCCTATTGCAGGATCTGTGTTGTATTCTTAATTCTGAGCATTTGTCTGACATCCACTGTTTTCACAGTTAGAGCAGAAAGCCAGAGGATGAATTTTAGAGCTACAGCCTTCCAAAGAAGTCAGGAGCCCTTCTTGTGGCCCTGTGGCTGTTTTAGGGTGGCTGTCCCAGCCCAACTGGTGGGCAGTGGTGCTGAGCAACAGGAAAATCCCCTTTCTCCTTCTGCTGGGAGGCTCATCTCAGCTTTGTCTTGTGCTTTTCTCCTAAAGCCTGTTTTTCTGCCTCACACCCTGACAGTTTTACCTACTAGATTACAAAAACACTCCAGCAAATCAGCTGTAGGAAATGCAATGGCTGGGTCTTATTCTTGGACCTATGTATAGGGCTCTAAATGCAGTTGGGTACATAAAATAAAAAATCACAAATGTAAGTTAACATCATGGATTTTGAAGGTCTGAATCATTATTTAGCATAAATGTTGACAGTGATCCTGCTTTTGATTTCATGGGACTTAGATCCCTGTGCCTGCTTTTGTCTTGTCTCGGCCTTATCAGGAATGATTTCAAGTGTCAATACCTGAATGCATTGATGGTGTAATGCACAGTGAAAACCCAGCACCACACAAAGGGGGAGTCCTTGTTTGCTTCTTAGACTTCATACCTGAAAAAACTCAGGCACATTTTTATTTTTCTTTGTGTGTCTGTACAAATCCACTGAGTTTAAGGAAAGAAACTTAGTTAAGGAAAGAAACCTGGAGGAATGGGATTAATTCTCAAACGAGGCATGTCCAGCCATAGCACAGGGAAGAAAGGATACAAAACTGAGTCTGTCATCGTGCCTGCTCTTCCCAGCTCATCTTCCTGTCACGTCCCTTCCAGAGCTGTGGTCACAGGGCTATTCCCTGCCCTCAGCTGGTGCATGAGGTGGGAATTCACTCAGCTCTCCCTGGGACTGGTTGGAGGCATGACTCCAGAGGGGTTGTGCTTGGTCAGTCTGCCTTGGTGCTGCCACAGGAGGATGCAGCCACAGCACTGGCTCCACCAGGCTCTGGTGCCACAGAACTGCTGCCACTGCTCTTGGGCAGGAGCCCACTGCTTGTTAATCCCCACTGCGAAGAAGAAGAAGAAGTGAGTGATACGTCTATGGCTAAGGTTTCCCAAAGTAATCTTTACTAATTAGTCAAGAAAATGAATGAGAAATATGTTCTTTTTCTCAGAAGGCTCTAATCCTACTTGACTGAGCAGTATTAAGCAATCCTATCAAAGAGAATGTATTTTTGAAGCAGTCCTTGGGGCAAAATTAGACCTTTGAGAATAAGAAATAATGAGATTGTAAGGGGGAGAGGCTTTTTTATTTTTAGAACCAATATTAAAGAAGAGCCTTTGCTTCTGAGTCAAGTTCCCATGCTTTTTCATTATGTTCTTTGGCTGAAGTGGTCTTTAGATAACAAATGTGTCAAGCTGTTCTGTCTCACTAAGTTAGAATTAGGTTATGTCTGTGCAGAAGAAAGTTTTGGAATAGCTGCAAAAACAATTACAACGCTGCTTGATTCACTGATGATGTTAATTGTAAATCCATATTAATCTAGGGCTGGGCAGGAGTTGCTAGAAGGATTCATTTTCCACATTGCATGACAGATGCTCGCCTCCCTTTCCTCTTTTCTGGTGCCTTAGACCTTGGATATGTCCAGTATTTTCTGAATGCATAAACAGTAGCCTTAAGCAAAGTTGCAGTTGATAGGAAGGTTGCAATAGCCTATATAAATCTCCTTACATGACTTCAGCTCTCATAAAAGCAGCTCATAATATTTTAATCGTAATCTGGAAGTACTTGAATACTAACACATAGGAAATACTGTACCAATAGCTAGTTTCTTACTTAGCAAACTTCAGGATGAATATTTCTTTTTTTGATGTGACTCTTAATAAGGAACAGATAAAAATGGAAGATAATTTTTTTTTAACTCCATTTTAAAACCAAGATAGAAAGTTGTTCTTTCCAGTCAGATGCCACCTCTCGTTCTGTTTGCAGGAGTTTTCAAACCCTGTGTGTGCTGCTGAGCTGTGGCAGGCTATTTGTGTGGGAATTATTTCTGTTTGGAACTGTGTGTTTGCAAAAGCTTGTCGATGCTTGTGTTTTACTGTGCAACTGTTAAAAGCTGCTTGGATTTTGACAAGCTGTTCTGGGGAAAAGGAGAGCATGAAAAATTACAGCACACTGGTTGGTTTTGCCTCCTGTAGGTAGATGGGCTGGCAGGCTGTCTGTCACATGGGAATTCCATTTCTAAGCAGTCCTGGAGATGCAGAGGCACGGTGTGGGTGCCAGGAGCTGGCACTTTGGTGTGGGCTCCTGGTGTCACCTCGGCGTGGCCACACCAGCAGGGGCTCAGCCAGAGGTGAGCTCTGCACCTGCCTGCCCGAGTGGGACTGATCCACCACAATCCCACAGATTCCAGCCTCCAGGAAAACCACTGAGACAGGAACTGCTGCTGGGAGACTGCAGCAGGGTGCAGAAACAAAGTGTAAGGTGCTGTGTCTCTGGCAAAGCCCATCTGAAAAATTCTCTTAATTCTGGTGTATTTCTGAAAAATTAACAGTTCTGTGGTTGTGAGACAGTGAAAGTACTGATCAATGTGAATAAGGCAGTTTATATCACAAGCATCTTACTAGGCTTTCTGCAGACTCAGGGAGATCTTACTGTTCCAAAATATGTTTGAATCACATTTTCTCTCCAGGCATAAAAGCTAAAAAGTTGGGGGAGGGGAGGGAAGTGGTTTAATGAATAGCAAAGATGGGTGCAAATTCATGTCACAGAAGTTGAATAGAGATCACAGATCTTCCAGGCCCTTCTGTGGCTGGCACAGACAAAGGAACCACTAAATTGTTCCTGTGACAGAGACTGCACAGCCCGTGAAAGGGTCCTATTAAGTGTGCTTTTACCCAGAACATTTAGGCCTGTAATTGCTGATGCAAGCTACTTGGCACAGCAACTGACAGTTCATTCATAACTTGGTGGTTTCTCCCTTAATAACTTACCCCCTAATTAGTTCCTGTGAAGGTACTTTATGAAATCAGAAAGTCATCTTCTTGTCACTTCTCTGGTATCACCTCTGCCCTGTGCTGGCCACAAAGGACTGGAATTCACCAGCCTGCTCAGCTGGAATGAGGCTGGCTGGGGATGGCAGATGTCAACTGTCTGTGCTCTTCTCAGAACAAATTAAAAAAAAATAAAAATAAAAATTTACAAATTAAAGGTTGGGCCAGGAGCAGCATCAGCCAGGGCATTGAGCCCTCTCCAGCCCACAGGTGGGGAAGTGGACTGCATCCCTGCAGTGAAAGGTGCTGTAAAGAACATTCATTATGGGGATGCTGTGTCCTCTGTGGTTCCCCATGCTCAGGTGAGAGCTGCACCTGCCAGTGCAGGGATTTGGCCAGGATTTCTTTATGATTCCCTCGAGTTCTTATTAAGGAAGTCAAATATATTTGCTGCAGCTAATCTAAGGATAAACTGGCTTTCGTTTTCTGCTGTGCCTCCTCAACCCTCTTTTTAATTTTCAAAGATAATAATGGACTGTCGCTACCATTCCCTGGCTTTTCTTTTGGGTTATTTAAATGAATTTCCAAGTCTCTGACCTTCTGCATCAGCAGCACCATCTGCTTGAGAGTGACATTTCCTTCATCTTGGCAGCCAAAGACCTGGAGTGGCAGCTCTTTACACTTCTTTTCGCCGTGTGGCAAAAAGAGCCTTTTGAAGCAGAAAAGACCCCAAGCCACACTTTTACTTTATTGTTTCATGCTCACCTGTGCAAGGTTACCCGGTGCAGTCACCCAGAGCTAACTCACCTTCCAGAGCAAATTCAGAGCTGGCTGTTGTCTGCACTGAGACCACTGCAGCAGGGTCCTGCACGATTTGAGATTCATTTAATGGTGCTCTTAACTCATGCATTTTGCAAGGGCTTTTCTTCTTTCTCTGGAGTTGGGGGCCTGAACTCCAAATCCAGCTGGGTGTGAGGTTCTCTAAAGGGTCATCTCTGGTCCACCAAGACCATAGGAGAAGTTTATGACGCTTGAGTGAGTAAGTGGTTACTAAAGTTCTCTTATCCCTTTAAAATGTATCCAAGTGTCTACACAAACCTGGAAGTCTTTTTGCCAGGTTGTTTTTTCAGTCTCAGTCACAAGCTTCCAGGAAATGCAGTTTTTAAATACTTTTTAGCTAAAGGTCCCATTTAGCCAAGTACTTTGTACCTGAATATTTCTGTAATGAGTAACTCAAACAGATGCACTACCACTACAGCTAGGTCTCCATCAGTTAGCCCAAGTTTCTTGCTGTTATGTTATTTATTAAAATGTTTATTTCTTGAATTGAAATTTGAGATACCTATTAACACATGTTATGGGCTGAACAGATGGCTATATATTTCTAACTCTAAAAAATATGTTATGCAGCCAATACAGCTGTCCTGCCATCCAGAGGAGTCATAAAAATGGAGATAAACTAAATTTTACCTGATTTTTTTTTATAAATATTCATCATAGATTTTCTGAAAGGGAGATTTTATTGCCCTAGAAAAATGCTAACTTTCATAATATTTCGCATGCTATGATAGAACATCCCAAGATGAGACATAATTGCAGCTCAAATCTAATGATGACCTGCATAGCAGCAGTTTAAAAATTAGGAGCTTGGCTGCCACAAAATGATCAGATATGGCCATAACATGGCAGAGGGTGCAGAGCACGAGGTGCTGGCAAAGCCTCTTTGGCCTCATCCAGTGCAATTTCTGAATTGGAGTTGAGCAGCACAACCCAGACCCCTCGTGCAGGTGCTGAGGTAGCCTGGTGTGGGTGGAGGAAGAGTTGGCTGAGGATTTCTCTGGGAAGTGCAGGGAGCAGGAGCAGTGTTGGAGTTTGTGACAGGTCACTTTTTGCCATGCCAACTTGGCACTCAGCATCAAAGTAACTGTTTTTTGTGACCTTAAATGTTTTTATTATTTTTTACAACCTCAGGCTTTATGGGATTTCTGTCAACCAGCTGCAGTCATAACAACAGTAAAGAGACCTGCTTGTTTTGTGGAGCAGGGTGCTGGTGAAGGTCTTGTCCTGGCTGCCACTAGGGCTGAAGCTGCCCAGGGAACAGGGTGGGAGGTCACAGGAGGCTCCCAGAAGGAGCTCAGCCCATGCTGGCATGACAGCAGCACAGAGCAGGTGAGTGTCCCTTTCTACAACACAAAAAGGTTAAAGGATTCCTTTGAAGTCAAACCTCCAGCTGGTCCCACAGCCAGGAATAAAGCCCACATTTCTGCAGGTTCCACCAGAGCATTTCACAATCATCTGAGGGGTTTTTTTCCCTAATATCTACCGCCAAGAAATGCACTGAGGCCTATTTGTGTGTGATTTCAATAAAGCAGCCCAGGACTCCTTGGGGAGGAAATGCACAGTGAAGTTATGGACTGCAGAACCTCATTACTGCAGTCACCCTGAGTGCAGCTCTGAACAAGGGCTGCTCCACATCCCTTCCAGGGCAGGGAAATGCCAGCTCCAGTCTCATTCCCTTGGGACTGATGCCTCCAGCATCAGTGAGACACTACGAAAGGCTGACAATGATGTCTACACAAGCTGAAGGGTTTTTTTATCATCGTGGAAATTTGGGAGCTGGGCTACACTGTTGCTGCAGAGGTCCCTGATATTGCAAGCCAGACCACAACATGGGCCAGTTACCCTGCAAAGCAGCTCTGTGGGATGGCAGGGGAGGAGTTCCCAAGGCAGATTGCACCCCTGGCTCTCTGCTCCTCTGTAGGTTCCAGCCGGGAACCGTCAGAGGCTCTGCTGCCTCTTCTATGGAGCAGCAGGGGACACTTGGGGAGCTCTGGTTTCAAACTGGCCACTTCCATGGGCAAGGGGTGGGAGAGCTGTGCACTGACACTGAACCTGAGCACTGGTTTTGGTTCTAGATCTTAAAGCTGGGTTAATACCTGGAGTTTCACTAGGAAGCATTGTGAAGTGCCTTCCCAACAGATGTTACTGGGAAATGAAGAGAGGCTGCTGTGCTCAAAACCAAAGGTGGCAGCCTCATTTCAAACTGACATCTTCTGAGGCAAAAAACAGCCTGCCATGTAGGCAGAGAAGGACTTCAAACACTTTTGGGGGATTCTGTAGATGAAAGGAGGTATCATTAATTACATTTTTAAAAGCACAATAGTGGGATGTCCTTAGGATTGCAGCTCACAACTCAGCTGGGCTGGACGGACTGCGGGTGCAAGAAGTGAAAATGTGTTTACACTGTAGCAAACACAGAAGAAACAATCCTAATTAAATGATGTGTGATACCTTTTCTGTGTACTTTTCCTCGGTATGTTGTTGGGAAATGGGCCAATTCCAGGAATGCAGTTTTTAATTTTCACTACTACAGTTGGTAAGCTGATAGCCTTTACAAAAGTGTGGAGCAGTGTTCTGGGGATAGAACCAGACCATGCTGACTGACGCACAAAGAAATTGTCTCTTGAGAAACCAGAACCATTCAGAACTGCAGAACTGTGAGGGATTTCAGAAAAATACTGTCTAGCCCTGCACTGAAAGGGGATCAATGCTCCCAGACCACCCTGGCACAGGCACATCCCAACTTCCCAAAAACTTCCTGGGAAGGAAGCTCCTCTGACCCACCAGTGTGTTCTGGTGTCTCACCACAACCAATGTTCAGTGCTGTGAAAGTGTTGCACTTCAGAGCTGCATCCTTCTGGGTCCTGTCCAATGCAGAATTCTCTGTGACATCTGTGAAATTGGCTAAAATGCATTTTTTACTTAAAGTTTGGGACCTTTCTCCATTGCTGGAGCAACACGAAAGGCCCACTAATGCAAGTGAAAGCAGGGTTCTTGGTTTCTGATGACATTTCTAAGGCTATAGACTGGAAAAGCTCCCGAGTACAATGGAGTCATTGGCTGCATAAAGGGGAGCAGATCATATACTTCATCTTTTCTCTGAGAGTGTTGTACAATGCCTACATTTGTATTGTCTGGAAATAACAAAAAGAGCTGCCTTGGTAGCAAGAGAGGGTGCAAGATTCTGAAACCATCTGTCACATATTTTAACACATATACAAGAGACTTTTGAGGTAATTTAATTATTTTTTTTCCCATTACATCTTCCTCGGTTTTATGCCAAGGAGACATCTCAGACACACCAACAGTGTGGTACATCCCCCATCCACCTGAAGCTGTCCCCCAGTGTCCCCCAATGTCCCCCCCAATGTCCTCCAGTGTCCCCTCCGTGCTCCTCATTGTCACCCAATGTCCCCCCAGCGTCACCCAGTGTCCCCCAATGTCCCCCAGTGTCCCCCATGTCTCCTGGCTGTGTCTGTGTGCTGTGTTTACCAGCTGCCCTGGCACAGGTGAGGTGTGCCCCAGCACAGGGCACCCCTGCAGCTGCAGCAGTGCATGCAGTGCCGCACCCTGTGAGCCTGAGGGGCCTGAAAATCTGTTTTGTTGCACTCTAATTGACAGCAAGGTACCTGCTCTTCTTCTAGAACGCCTGTTTTCGAGGATGTTTTCTCCCTCTGTGCATTGAATAAACCAGTTTTGCAATCTGCTGCAGGCCCCACCCTGCCTAACCCTGGCTAGTTAACCTGTAACTGATTGCAAAACTGGTTTGAGTCACAGGCTGAAGAAAGAGACATAAATTAGGTTTTTAATAGCTCAACCCTCCTGCTCACCAATAACACCAGTTGATAGTGGTGGTGCACAGGGGAGCACAGCACATGTCGTCCATTTGCTGCACTTTAATGGAGTTTCATTATGTTATTATTATCTTTCTTTTCATGCTTTTGGAGATTAAAAATTAGGCAGAAATAGAAGTCCCTCCCCAGTGCTGCAGCAGATTAATTCCCTGTTTGCAGGATTCACATGGATGCCCTGGAAAGCTGTGACATAACTGAGCAGCCACTGCTCAGCTGATGTGCACTGCCTTGCTTAGCCACTGCTACTGGCTTCCATTTCTGAGCCAGTGCTCATGGGATGTTGGTAAATAGCCACAAACCCTTCGAACCTGGGCAGCAGAACTAGCCCATGTCTCAGACAAACTGTTTTTACTTATTGTTTTCCACTGGCCTGAATTAATGAGGCAGGTTAGACCAGAGTCACCCAGAGGAGAGAAAACAGAGCAGGGAGGTATGGGCAGTGTTTCACTTGTAGGATGTTTATGTCGATGTGTTACTCAAACAACTTCATCCCATGCAAGTTTCTTTTCCCCCTTGTTTTGCCATAATGCTTGATCAGAAGGAGCCCATCCCAGGGACTGAAAATGTAAAATCAATGAGTGCTCCTTCTGAGAAGTTGTCCCTTCCAACTGGCTTTAGATTTCCCATTGCCTCTGGCCCTTTTTCAACCTTTAATTCTTTCATTGCTAAGGGGAGCAGAGTGAGCAGGAGTTACAATGCAGAGGTACATTAATGCCTAATTCCAGCCCAGATGAAGCCAACAAGTGCACTTTTCCCAGGCTTTGTTGATGCCGCACAAATGATGGAGCCCCCTTACCTCTCAGAAAGGTCCATGCTCCTCCTGGAAAGAGGGGATTATATCCCATTTCAGTGCCCAGTTTGGGGGGGAATATCCACTGATGGATATAATACCCACTGATCTTGCCCAGAAATGCTGGGAGAAACCCACTGCTTTCTTCTGCCTGGAACACAGTAAAATGCAATTAATATCCTTGGAGGAGACCCTGCTGTTCTGCTCCAGAGCAGGCTCCTGCTAGGCAGGGCTTCCTCCACGGGGCTTGGAGGGGTCGGCTTGTAACAGGCAGAGGATGGCACTAAACTTGGGTTTCCTTCAGTGCTGGGTGGGCTGGGGCTGAGCTCCTTTGCTGCAAGGGAGTGGATGGCAATGTCCCGTTCTTTCTGGGAAGCACAGGGGCCATCTGCCAGTTTGGAAAGCAGAGCAGGGACCCCCACCCTCAGCAGAGCCCACTGGGGCTCAGGTCACAGCAGAACAGCTCCTGTTGTGCCAGACCTGTGTCCATGCTGACAGAGGGCAGGATTCCAGCTGCTGTCCTCAGCTTTTCCCTTTTGTGCCCCTCTGATTCACCTGTGCTGAGTCCCACTGTTGGGCACCTGCCCTTTCCCAAGGATTGTCAAACACAGAGCAAAATCAGCAGGCAGGGCTTGTCCTTGGGAGCATCAGCTCTGGGGTCACGCAGGCCAGTGCAGGGAAAACATTTTTAAAAGGAATGAAGGAAAAGATGTTCTCGTGGAAAAAAAACACAGTGTTTTTGTTGAGGTTTTGTTCAGGTAATTTTTTGTGTGAATGACTGGCGTGAGCAGAGGGGTCACAGAACCTTTTTGTGCTGAGGGGTGCCCTGGCAGAGCTCAGCCAGCTGCCACTGCCCTCTGCTGCTATGGACAACATTAGAGGAGGAAACACTGCCCAAGGAAGGGGTTAGAGGCTTCCAGTTTTGAATAACTACTACCCAGGGTTTCTTCTTTACTTGCCTTTGGCTGCTAAAAGTGACTCAAAGCCTTCACCTGCCTACAACTGTGTGTGTAAGGCCATTATGATGAATAAATCAAAGTACTCCCCATTGCATGTGCTTGGAAGGAGTTTCACATTGCTGAATGCTCTGCTGCAGCTGAGAACATAGCCTCTCTGAGCTTCAGTTCTTTCCAAGAGTTACTAATGTCAGCTTGGAAATACCTCTCTTTTACAAGCCATTTAATTGCTTACTTTAAAAATTCACCAAAGCTCAGCTGGGGCCTGATTTTCAGTGAACCTCAGTTCTGTACCCACGAGGAATTTAGATGACTCTGTGACCTCGTAGTAAGCAAATAAATTAGAAAGATGACTTTTAAAAACTATTGATTGTACCTGGAATACATTTTGGATAAAAAAGTTAAGGCACAAAAAAGTTGTACTAATTTAGAGTGTTTTGGAAGCTGACTTGTAGACAAGTTGGGAGCTTGGCTCTTCAACCCTACCAGAGACCAGAAAGCTGGAAGAACTACCAGCGCTGAGGAGAGGATTTTTATATGTAAATAAGAAAGAAAAACTACTTGAGGGCAGCTTGGTGTGTGTGCTTGCATTAGGGAAGTCTGATGTGCTACAGGTGTATTTGGATGGTACTGAATGTTGCTGTGAGGATTGCTCTGACTTCCCATCACAATTTCCAGTTGGTAAAAAGGAAATACTAATGCTTAGGGCACAGGGGTGGTGTGAGGATGAACTGCTTTGTGTGTATAAAGTGCTTTGAAAATGATAAATGTTACGCAATTGGAAAATGCTGACAATTATCATCCATCTGGGATTGAGTATGAAAAATAATAAATTAATTAATTTCCTCAGGATCTAGAGGGTAAAAGAAGCATAAAACAGACAAGGCTGTGCAGCTGGTGGAGTAACTGGGCTTGTGAGCTCACCTAAGATGAAATCACATGTGAAATGAGGTCGGGATTCTCTGTTTATGATAAACATTTGTCCATTACACCATCTCATTGTCTGACACTCTCCTACCCAGCTCTGTAATGACCACTTGGAGGTCTGTGACTCCCAGGTATGAGTGTCCCACTCACCTGTGCCACCCCTGTGGGCAGAGCACACAGCCCTGCTGCCTGGAGCCCTGCTGTCCTCCCTGTCCTCCTGCCATTCACAAATCCTGGCCATTCACACTGGACAGCCATTCCCCCATGCCTGGGAGGCACTGCTCTTCCTGCAGGACTCTGCTCTGGGGGGTCCTTCACCTCCATGGACCACCCCAAGCCCTGGCACCGTGTCCTGACTGGCTCTCCATGGGATGTGACACATCCTGAGCACAGGAGCAGGAAAGCCAGAACAAAGAGAGCATCTGCAATCAGGGTTAAGCTTCGTGGCAGCCACTCTATCCACTGGAGCTTGCAAAGCTGCAAAACCCTGAGTTTTAAATGCATTAAACAGTTGTTTTAATTTCAAGTAACACCGTCAGTCCAGTTGCTGTTTGCCATTTCTGGAACATAACAGGAAAAGCAGTGAGAGAAAAGACAGTCTGATGCTGAAATGAAAAGTGGGATCCTATTCTGATGGACCCCAGTGGCTCCTACATCTTCAGCTGACTCTTTTTTCACCCCTGTTTCTAAACTGTCTTCCTAAATACCGGCTAGATGAAAAGCATTTGTGGTTCCCCCGTGGGAGGGATGAGGAAAGGTCGGGATTTGCATGGTGATATTTACTACTACAGGTTCTGTAATAGCCATTCCAGAAACTTGGTTCAGTGGTTCTCATCCCTGTGAAGTGAGCCCATCTAACTGCATACCCATGCACCATTAGGATTTCCCAGCAGCTTTAGGTAATTTTTTTCTTCTTTCATTACCAATCAACTGCAAATTACTCTTTGTAATTTTCCTACCAAAAAGCCATGTAAACCTGGCCTTCAAGGATTAGTTGCAGTAGGGAATGGATTACCTTTCTTTAGATTTCATTTTATACTCATTTGAACATCTAAAGAGTCAAGTTTAACAGGAAATGGGAATATATTCTCGTAAGAGTCCCTTTCCTTTGCCTCTCCTCTCCCTCTTTCCCCCTTCCAAAGTAGAAAGACTGAATCCTGCTAGTTCTGTACTGCCTGAGAATTGGTGCTGTGCCCTCTCAGCTCCCCTGCTCTGTTCTGAACAAATCCTGAGCTTTGCAGGTATCTGGAACAGGTTTGTATTTTATTAGAGCAGAAGAAAACACACTGAGAAAATAATGAAGCATGAGAAACTCAGGTACTTTTTACAAGTCTCATTATTCAGGTGGCACAGAAGACTGTGTGACAAGAGGACAGATATCTTCTGACTTCTTTCTTAGCAACATCACCCTTAACACCTCTGCAGAGCTCAGACCTTCTCACTTCTGCTTTCTCTAAATTTTATTTACCAGGTGTGATTCTACCTCCATCATGAGTGGAGAAATGGAAAAATCAGTGTAAAATAAGGATGGCAGTATTCTAGTCATGCTTCCAGTGTGCAATCTGTCCTCCCTGCCTTGATCATATATTGGGTACCCCTGCCCCTCACATGAAGTTTGTGTTTGTCAGAACTTCCAGCGATACTTTGGGTTTTGTATGGATGAGGACTGTTAATTCTTTCATGTCTGGGACAGTTTGTTCCCACTTTAAACACTGTCACTTGTGCTCCACTGGTTTTAGTAGCCTTTCCTAACATATGGCAACTTCTCCCTTGGCACATGCGTGTCACTTGGTGTGACAGGATCTCATCATGTCCCTGGGGAAGCTGCCTGACACTTTTCTCCAGTGAAATATCTTCCATTTCTTGTGCTGAGATGGCAGAATGCCCCTGCCTGCAGAAGTCACCTGTGGAGTCATTTTGGTGAGAGAAGTGGATGCATAAGAACGACCTTGTGCAACAGATCTCACAGCAGATGGTGCTTTTAAGTGCTCTGAAATATTCCTTGGGTGCAGATTTCAACCATGAGCCAAAGGAAACCTCCAAGGGCAGTTGGGTGGGTAAGATCAGCATTAAGGTATCTTTAATTATTATTGTTACTGTTGTTTTTATTGCTATTCGTACTATTATTATTATTCATGTGTCTAGATAAGCATAAGGGTTCCCAGAATAGAATTCCCACCTAAACCTCCATTGAAACCAAAATAAATCAGGTACTTAGATACTGAAGAGGATTAAAAATTAGCTGCACCTAACATCAAAAATCTGAACACCATTAGTAATCTGGGCCGAAGTGAAGGGAGAGAGCAAAATATGTCATTTGCATATTAAGCAGGTTGAGAAATGCTCATAAACCTGAAATTTTTATGAACCAAATAGATACTTTGGGAATTTGAATGGGAATTTTTTTCTCCTTTTTTTCCCCTCTCCCAGCAAGAAAGGACAGTAACACCACAAAATTTGTAGTGCAAAATACATTTTTAAAAGCCCAACCACATGAGTGGCTCTGACAGCAATTTGTTTCAATCAGTGGCCCTGGGAATTATTGCTATCAGGAGAAGGATACAGGGCTGCTGTGCCTACATTGTTTGCTCTAAAGCAGGACGAGAGCCACACCATTTTGGTGTTAGTGATTTCATCAATGGGAGAAATACACAGCCCTGCACTCTGGTAGTGTCATTTTAAAAAGCTCTCAGTTCACCTTTAGAAATAAGCAGCCAGGATTGTCTGAATTTATATATTTCCACTCTCTGTACTATTTTAACTCGGTTGGGCTCTGGGGCCATGGTTCATGTCCTGGCTTCCTCTCGACTCAGTTGTTGTAATTCATTATTAAATTGTTATTTGTTTTCATTCTTTACGCTGTCTGCTGCTTTACAAAGCTCAGCAGCTGGATCTGTAATATGGAGAGCTCTGTTCCATTACGTTACAGCCTCCCCACAGCACTTTTTGTTGGCATGTTCAGCAGTACATTGATTTGGATATTTAATTCTTTGCACTCTATAGATTAACCCTAGTCTATGCGGTGCTTTGAGCATTTCCTGGGATGAGAGGTTTTCCTAATCTGAACTGCAATCCAAATGCAAAGTTTTAAAATTCTTTCAGTGTTTGTAACCAAAACACTGAGTCCAAGCATCGTTGGGCTTTGAGGTTCATTCCAAGTCCAAAATGGGCTCTGGATCTAGAATTTGCAAGGTCCATCTTGTTTTCATCTGCCAGTGCTCTCTAGGCAGATGAATTTACTTATTCCCAGAGTAAGAGAGGAGTTCTGTTAACCCTGTGTCTTTGGGTGCTGTTTCATCTCTCAGAGACTCAAAAGCACCCTCTGTTTTTGGGTGGCTGGGCTGAAATGTGTAACTCATGTTCCCTGTACCCAGTGCCCCCTACTATCAACGGTCTCATTAATAAAGACAGAAGTGGTTCCTACATGTAAAGCACAGTCCAGCCTCCACCTTATCTCTAAGCATGTTCACACTTGCCTCTGCCCCAGACTCAATAGCACTTGCACTCAAAACAGTATTTCACTGACAAATGCAGCACTTGATAATGCTGCAGCCCTTTATGCTCTAATTCTTTCACTTGCTCTTTCTGTTATTCCTTACCTTACTCCTTCAATGGTGAAGCTAATTCCCTTTCCTCACTGTTGTCTCCTGTTTCTGCTATTTCTATTTTTTCATCTCCTAAACTCCCTCACTCTCCCAGCTGGTTTCCTTCTAGCTGTTCTTTCTGCCCCATCACTTCCTTTTCCTTTTCAGCTTTCCCTTTCTCCATTTTTATCACCCTTTTTAAACTTTCTTTCGTTCTTCCTGTCTTCTGCCTGTAGTTTCAAAAGTTGCTCTCACTTTCTCTCCTCATTTCTGTCTCTTTCCCCAGTTTCTCTCCCTGAAGTCCTTTTACTGGCTTGAATTTTCTTGAATCTCATTCTTTCTTGAATCTCATTCTTTCCCTTTCTTGCCACATATTCTCGTATTCCCCACTTGTATGTCTCCTTTCTAGCTGAGATAAGCATTTGTCCCCAGGAAATGCCCCTGCCTGGGCTTGTCCCAATGTCCCTTTGTTTTCTCCAGCTTTTGTAATTCTCAGCGCACCTGTGTGCCTGAAGAAGCCATTCATCAATAAACAGAGGGCAGGCAATTCATCAAAGTTCTGCCTATGAATGTGCTGCCAATGTACTTTCCTCCTTTATCCATCAGGCCTCCCAAGCCTCCCCTGGCACAGGGACAGTGGCTGGACTAACAGCCTGGCTCATCCTGATGTTGTTTTACCTCCTCTCTACCATCTGTCCAAATGCTCAGGCCTCTCTCTCCCCAGTACACCATTTTTTCCTGTCACAAAGCCGTGGGCATTCCAGGTATGTGTTTTTTGAAGTGACTGCCAGTGTGGTGTGGCATGACAGGACAATCTCCAGGGTATGTGAGCCAGGAGGCAAGAGAGAGCCGTACCTGAGAGAATTTCACTCCCTCAGTGTTCAGAGGACGTTGGTTTTGTCAGGAGCTCGCAGGCTGTGCTTCACAAGGGCTGTGCTTCAGCCACCACTCTGGTCTGCTGTCCATCCTGGCCTCAGTTCTGCTGGCTTCACTGGTGTGTACAGTGGCCTGGGAGCAAGATATTGTCAGCATCCAGCCTTGAGCTGAAAACTGTGGACTGTGGATGAACCTTTATATCGTGCCAGTGGAAAGCCCCCAGTCTTCCCCAAGCTTTTGGTTTTGCCTTTCTGCCATGGGAGCATTTCTTCCTCTGAAGGGTGCTGACAGAGAACTTCAGAACCTGGGAAATAGGCAGAATTGTGTGAGCCTTCCCTGCTGCTTGCAGTTAACAGGAAAATAGGCAGGCATCAGGTAAATTTAATTATTCTTCCACAACTCTTCTGAATTCTGAATTGCAAAAGAGCTAGTGAGCTGTCTGTCTGCAGGTACAGCAAGCAGCTACAACCTTGTTTGAGTCTGATTTGTGTTCATCCACAGTGGTGGCTGCAGAAACAATCCTCTTTTTGTTTTCTTTTCCACAAGGAGAGCGTGATCCTGCAAAGTTTGCATCATTGTCATTTGTGAGAACTGCTATAGGTAAGAAGTATCCAAGCTCTACTTCCCCGTTGTCCAGGGATTTGCTGCCCTCCCTCCACATGTACAGAGCTGTGATACCTTTTGGGCCCTGCACATGCATAGAATTTAAGAGTCAGTGTTCTTGGTACTTCCTCTGCAAGCCCTATGGGGAAAAAAATCACGTTTATTTAAAGTCATTTCACATTTCTGTGCACGCAGCGAGCATAGTAGAGGGAGTTTAAAGCCTAGTGACTAAAAAAAATCTGTGTTATAGGTGTTAGGGGGCAATGTTTTGTCCCATTTTTCTGTTCCAACTTTGGAAAAGAGTTGGTAATCTTTAAGTGCACTCAGGAGACTATGGCTTTTGTGCAGACATCTGCAAAGTGATTGAATTTTACCAATTGTGCAGGCACTCAGACACTTATTAGACAATATTACCAGAGCTATTTGGAAAGAAGGAGTTGGAGAGAAAAGAAATTCTGCATGTGTGAAAGGGTTTCTTGTAGCCTGTTTTGGGGAAGAAATTTTTCAGCCAGTGTGGAATGATGTGGGGAAAAAAACATCCTAACATACATTTGTTTTTCCATTCCCTCTTTGACCAAGACCTGCTCAGACTTTGGCTTGGTTTGATATTGTTACTTGTCTCACACTTTTCTGTTTTAGCAGCTTTCAGTGTCCTGTGTGCGCACCTTCTGCCTGTCACACACACTCCATGCCTGCTCCACAAAGGTAAAAAACAGCTGCAGCCTCGCTGTAAACTGCAACGTGAGCTTCAAGTGGCTCCTTTTCAAGAGGCTCTGGGGTCAGTGGCAGGCTGCAAGGATGTCTGTTCACAGCATGGCTGTCTCACAGGGAAGGCAGCAGGACAAGCGTGGTCCTGGTGTTCACATGGTGACACGCTGGACATCTCTTCTCAATGGTGCAAAATAAAAATGTGCAGGGCATTTATTGAGGATTCCACCAGCTCGTCATGAACTTGCTGTGTGAACACATAAATGCTGCCTGGTGATGGATGCTTAGACATTGTTCTTCTGAGGCTGTAACGTGATTTTTGTGATGGCTCCAAACACAGTAGCCCTGCTGGGCAAACTTTCAAAGGTGGGTAGAAATGTGTGCTTGCACATCAAAGCAAGCAATTTATTTCACAAACACCAAGATGTCCAGTTATCTGTTTTGCTTATGCAAATATGAATTTTCACAAGCACAACAGCTGTGCCTTCCCTGCAATTATTTCCATAAGGTAGCGGATTGTTAACTGAGGTAGACGTGCCTGTGATGCTGCTTGGGGAGCGATTCTGGGGGATGGGTTGCACAAGACAAGAAGGGTACAAATAGTCCAGTGGCACTCAGGCTCACTCATTTGGCATGGTGCAAAACTGGCATTGTGAAATCTGCATCTGGGGACAGTTTTGTGAGAAAGGTCAGGATCTGCATTGAGGATGAAGTCTGGACCCCTGAGCCATGCTATGTCCATGTCGATTTGGGGTGTGATGTCTTCTCATCCCGTGGGGCTCTGTTGGGCCTTTTGGACACAGGGATGCTAGGGATGGGTCCGTGCTTTGACACCCAGAATAGACACGCGAGTGCGTGTGCACCGAGCTGCCCAGGGGAGCCTCCCCATCCGCTCCCCGCGGCAGACCTCCATGCAGCGCATCCCTCGGAGCTCTGTTTCAGCGCACCGCGTGTTGCGGACCGGACCGGACCGGACCGGGCCGGGCCGGGCCGGCGGTGCATGGCGGGGCGGGCGGGACAGCATCACCCCGCGGTGCTCCCGCTGCCGGTACCGCGGCGCTGCCGCTGCCGGTGCCCCCGCCGGCCGGGCCCCCTCCCGCGGGCTCCCCTATGAGGTCAGCGCTGCTC